>JASDQU010102424.1:171162-182198 GCA_032191745.1 Picea mariana
CATAGTTCCATCGGAATGCCACCATACGAAGCTTTGTATGGAAGGCCATGCAGAACACCATTGAGTTGGGATAGACTAGAAGACCGAGTAACAGTTGGGCCAGAATTGATTCAGGAAATGGAGGAATAGGTGATTTAGATCAGGCAGAGACTAAAAGAAGCACAGGATAGACAGAAAAGTTATGCGGATGCACACAGGACCAACCGAAGTTATGAAGTGGGGGACCAGGTTTTCATTCGTATCAGGACTAATAAGAGTACCATATGGTTCGGGAAGGGGACAAAGTTGTCACCTCGATTTATAGGGCCATTTAGGGTCCAAGAGAAATTGGACCTGTTTCCTATCATCTTGTACTACCACCCCACTTGCATAAAACTCATAATGTATTTCATGTATCTGTTTTACGTCATTATGTTGCTGATGAATCACATAAACTAAATTGGAAAGAATTGCAGGTATCGGACGTGGGAACCCTCATGGTAGAACCGTTATGCATATTGGACCATAGAGTCCGACATCTCAGAAACCGTCTGGTAGATCAAGTTAAGGTCCAGTGGGACATGTATAGTCCAGGATCTGCTACTTGGGAGGACGTCGAGACACTACGATGAGACTATCCCTCACTATTTTGACCACTTCGAGAACATGTTTCTCAAAGGTGGGGTGAGTGTAACACCACCTTTTGACTTAGACAGCCAGGATTAACTGAGGCCTATACACTTTATTTCCTAGTCACAGTGAAACTATTAAGTGATACATTTGAACTTTAAAATTTATGAACTTTTATGAATGTTTAAATGTTATCAATGATGATGCATGTAATACGATCTATTATGTGAATGTGAATTTTACGAATGTTAAGTATTATTGATGATGATGTATAAGATGCGACATACTGTGAGAAAGTGAAAGTAATGAATGTTTAAATACTACTAGAATGATGTTGAATACAATGCAATCTATTTTGGGCAAATGATAATCTTGTGAATGGGTGACGAGTTTGAATTATAGGATATTATGAAATCTAATTCTAATTGGAAAAAAAAACTTGATGTTAATGTATTGATACGAGGATACCAAATTGAAATGATGATAGTATGCAATTATATGATGATAATGCATAGAAAGGTATGAGTTTGTGTTGCAAACTAACCTGCAGGTTATGGGCTATGAAATAGCCAAGAGATAATGATGATGAAAGTGGATATCAGGACCACTAACCGAGAAACATTATGGTATGAATAATGTATGTGAAATTTATATTGATTTGGATGCATTTCTATGATATGTGGACTAGTGCATGATTTTGGTACTAACACTGCCCAAAATCGAATAAACGATGACAAAACCTCCAGCAACACAATGCCCCTGTATGTTCCATTGTAGGGTGTTGACCCTAGTTCTGTTAGGAGGGGTGGAGGCATTTCCCACCATGTATCCTCCATTGTAGGGTGTTGACCCTGGTTCTGTTAGGAGGGGTGGAGGTGTTTCCCACCGTGTATCCTCCATTGTAGGGTGTGGACCCTAGATATGATTAAGAGGGGTGGAGGCATTTCCCACCGCGTATCCTCCAAAACCTGAAGTCATGGGAGAACGGTGCTAGTTCACGCTCCCCAAGACGTGTGATGATGACTGTCAGTTTCCTACTAGGGAAGCTTGGTCGAGATAGTGACACTTCCACTTACAGGTTCTATTTGGAGTTAGGTCAATATAGTTGACACTCCAAGATAGTCTAGCAGATGACGGATAGGAATGGAGTTGGAAGTAGGTTAGGGAGGAAGGATGAGTAGTAATAGTTGATACAATATGGAGATTTGTCTTGTGGTGGAATTGATGTCTTCCCTCCAAAAAAAGAGAGAAATGTGTATACATGGATATTCATTATTACATAACTAAACCACCATTGTTTAAAATAAAACTGTTAAACCGGATAATTGTGATTAAAGAATTTCTCGAACAATTAATTGATTGTTGTCTTTTATAAAAGACTAGTCTTGCTGACTGGATTGAATGCATACATAAATTACTAAAGAATGACAGTTTTGATTATTAGTACATGCACGAGACTTGCATGTACTAGCTACACATGCATTTCTGGTACATATACACTAGTATGTATGAGCTTTCTTGACTTACTTACTGATAATGTCAGTTACTTGTTGTGAATGTGTGAACCATGCTCTTTTCCTTTGTACCTTCAGATACCTTAACTTTGGGATGAAGTTTCTTGAAGGGTGGGTGTATGTAACGACCCTAATTGGATAAATTCTTAAAGAATACAAAGTAAAATTAATTAAGGAAAATAATTGTGGTTAACTAAGTAATAATTTAACTACAGATTACATTTAATGACCTGAGAAATAAATTTAAGAGATCAATGAAAAATGATTATAAAAATGGTTGCATATGCAGAGAGGGAGCGATGAATCCCGAGAAGATAAAACATTGAAGGAGGGATGAAGGACAGAGGACGGGGGGGTGGTTGAGGAAATAACTACATGAGTTGGTGGAGGAGGAATAAGGGAGAGGGAAGGTTTACGTGAGGGGCATTTGACATGGGACGAAGGATGGATTCTGGAGGAATGTGAGATTCATTGTGAGAACAGAGTTTCTGATTGTGGCTTTTGATCAGTTGAGGCACCGAGTTGCTGTAGGTTTTGGGCACGGGGGCCAGGATATCCATAGATATCCTGGAGCTAGGTAGTTTTCCTAGTTGGTAGGGAGGACAGTAGGTTTGGGTAGTTATTCTTTGTTTGTGGTTGGTTGATCTGTGTATCAGGAAGCAGGAAGGCAACAGTAAGGCAGCAAGGCAATAGAAATTAGCATCAAAACCAGGTATTTGTTAAGTTATGTATTTATTTCATTATACCATGCAATCATTATTCATTGATAAATCGAAGTTACTGAAGTTGTTGTTATGAAAATCAATATTATGATATGAAGTTATTGTCTTAGTTTATGAAATAAATTGCTTATGAAACTTAATGATGTTTAGAAATATTTGGTTGTTACATTGTCATTCACCTAAGCATTGTGTTGCCATGTGTTGGAAGAGACAAACTTTGTACAGGAAACCTATGTTGACCAGGAAGGAAACACGACATAAAGGCTCAAGTCCACAATGGAAGAAAGAGAAGGGTAAATAGGTCTGGATGCCAAAAACTCATTGCACGTTTTGCAACAAGAGTGGACATCAAAAGGCTAGTTGTTGGAAGCTTAATCTGGAGCTTCGTCCAAGGAAGGACAAAAGGATTTTTCATGTACTCACGAAGGAGGAAGGATTACCAACGAAGCAAGAGGAACATCGTGAAGGAAAGAAACCAGTCACTTGGTTCTGCCAGAAGTGGATGTCTCAACTTCATTGTATTTTGCTTCCATTAATGTAATCATTTTAGATCAGAGACAAAGAGCAAGTCGGGTGGCCTATCGCGAGCTTGTTGACTAGTCAGTAACCTTTTGGGGACCAAAAGGTCTTTTTGTGGGGAGGTGTGATCCAAAATCGGATCCAGAAGCCTGACAGGGCTTGAAAAATGCTCAAAAATGAAAGTGCTTGGAATGCGATGAAACCTGTTCCATTGCGTTTGTCTCGTCTTCCTGATTCCGGTGGTATATTTACTTTGTCAAACCGAGTCTTTGTTCGTCCGTCTCGTCTGGTCCCAAGAACTACACGTCTTTGCTCGCAAATGATGACCACGTCTACAACTCTCAAATAGGTATCCAAAGTTGATTTCATATTTGGAAATGGAGAATTTTTCTTTTCAACCCATAATCCCACTTCGTTAAAACTCGAGCCTTGAATGTGACCCAAACTTGAGAAAATTTGGCCCAAGAAATACATGTCTCCGTTCGCAAATCAAGACCACCTCTACAACTCTCAAATGGGTATCCAAAGTTGATTTCATATTTGGAAATGGAGAATTTTACATTTCAACCTATAATCCCACTTCGTTCAAACTCGGGCCTGGAATGTGACCCGAAGTCGAGAAGATGTGGCCCAAAAATTACACGTCCTTGCTCGCAAATCAATACCACGTCTACAACTCTCATATGGGTATCCAAAGTTGATTTCATATTTGGAAACAAAGAATATTACTTTTCAAACCATAATCCCACTTTGTTCAAACTCGGGCTTGGAATGTGACCTGAACTTGAGAAAATGTGCCCCAAGAACTACACGTCTCCGTTCGCAAATCAATACAACGTCCACAACTCTCAAATGGGTACCCAAAGTTGATTTCATATTTGGAAATGGAAACATTTTACTTTTCAACCCATAATCCCACTTCGTTCAAACTCGGGACTGGAATGTGATCTGAAGTTGAAAAAATGCGGCCCAAGAAATACATGTCTCCGCTTGCAAATCAATACAACGTCTACAACTCTCAAACAGGTATCCAAAGTTGATTTCATATTTAGAAACAAAGAATTTTACTTTTCAACCCATAATCCCACTTCGTTCAAACTCAGGCATGGAATGTGACCCAAACTTGAGAAAATGCAGCCCAAGAACTACAGGTCTCTGCTCGCGAATCAAGAACATGTCTACAACTCTCAAATGGGTATACAAAGATGATTTCATATTTGGAAAGAGAGAATTTTACTTTTCAACCCATAATACCACTTCATTGACCCAAAGTTGAGAAAATGCGGCCCAAGAACTACACGTCTCCGCTCGCAAATCAAGACCACGTCAACAATTCTCAAATGGGTATCCAAAGTTGATTTCATATTTGGAAACGAATAATTTTACTTTTCAACCCATAATCCCACTTTGTTCAAACTCGGGCCTCAAATGTGATCCGAAGTTGAGAAAATGCGGCCCAAGAACTACACGTCCCCGCTCGCAAATCAAGAGCACGTCTACAACTCTCAAATGGGTATCCAAAGTTGATTTCATATTTGGAAATGGAGAATATTACTTCTCAACCCATAATCCCACTTCGTTCAAACTCGGCCCTGGAATGTGACTCGAAGTTGAGAAAATGTGGCCCAAGAACTACACGTCTCCGCTCGCAAATCTAGACCACGTCTACAACTCTCAAATGGGTATGCAAAGTTGATTTCATATTTCAAAACGGAGAATTTTACTTTTCAACCCATAATCCCACTTCGTTCAAACTCAGGCCTGGAATGTTAGCCGAAGTTGAGAAAATTCAGCCCAAGAACTACACATCTCCGTTCGTAAATCAAGACCACGTCTACAACTCTCAATTGGGTATACAAAGTTGATTTCATATTTGGAAATGGAAAATTTTAATTTTCAACCCATAATCCCACTTCGTTCAAACTTGGGCCTGCAATTTGATCTGAATTTGAGAAAATGCGGCCGAAGAACTACATGTCTCCACTCGCAAATCAAGACCATGTCTACAACTCTCAAATGGGTATCCAAAGTTGATTTCATATTTGGAAACGAAGAATTTTACTTTTGAACCCATAGTCCCACTTCGTTGAAACTCGGGCCTGGAATGTGACCCGAAGTTGAGAAAATACGGCGTAAGAACTACACTTCTTTGTTTGCAAATCAAGACCCTGTCTACAACTCTCAAATGGGTATCCAAAGTTGATTTCATATTTGGAAACGAAGAATTTTACTTTTCAACCCATAATCCCACTTCGTTCAAACTCAGCCCTGGAATGTTACCCGAAGTTGAGAAAATGTGTGGCCCAAGAACTACACGTCTCTGCTCACAAATCCAGACCACGTCTACATCTCTCAAATGGGTATGCAAATTTGATTTCATATTTGGAAACGAATAATTTTACTTTTCAACCCATAATCCCACTTCATTCAAACTCAGGCCTGGAATGTCACTAGAAGTTAAGAAAATGTGGCCCAAGAACTACACATCTCCGTTCGGAAATCAAGACCACGTCTACAGCTCTCAAATGGGTATCCAAATTTGATTTCATTTTTGGAAACAAAGAATTTTAATTTTCAACCCATAATCCCACTTATTTCAAACTCGAGCCTGGAATGTGACCTGAAGTTGGGAAAATGCAGCCCAAGAACTACACGTCTCCGCTCACAAATCAAGACCATGTCTACAAATCTCAAATGAGTATCCAAAATTGATTTCATATTTGGAAAGAGAGAATTTTACTTTTCAACCCACAGTCCCTCTTCGTTCAAACTCGGGCTTGGAATGTGTCCTGAAGTTGAGAAAATGCGAGCCAAGAACTACACGTCTCCCTTCGCAAATCAAGACCACATCTACAGATCTCAAATCGTTATCCAAAGGTGATTTTATATTTGGAAACAAAGAAATTTAATTGTCAACCCATAATCCCACTTCGTTCAAACTCGGGCCTGGAATTTGACCTGAAGTTGAGAAAATGCGACCCAAGAACTACATGTATCCATTCACAAATCAAGACAATGTCTACAACTCTCAAATGGGTATCCAAAGTAGATTTCATATTTTGAAACAAAGAATTTTACTTTTCAACCCATAATAACAACTTCGTTCAAACTCGGGCCTGGAATGTCACCCAAGGTTGAGAAAATGTGGCCCAAGAACTTCACGTCTCCATTCGCAAATCAAGAGCACGCCTACATCTTTGAAATGGCTATACAAAGTTGATTTCATATTTGAAAACGAAGAATTTTACTTTTCAACCCATAATCCCACTTCGTTCAAACTCAGGCCTGGAATGTGACCCGAAGTTGAGAATATGCACCCCAAGAACTACACATCTCCGCTCGTAAATCAAGACCACATCTCCAACTCTCAAATGGGTATCCAAACTTGATTTCATATTTTGAAACTAAAAAAATTACTTTTCAACCCATAATCCCACTTCGTTCAAACTTGGGCCTGGAATGTGACCGAAATTTGAGAAGATGCGGCCCAGGAACTACATGTCTCCTTTCGCAAATAAGGACCATGTCTACAACTCTGAAATGGGTATCCAAAGTTGATTTCATATTTGGAAATGGAGAATTTTTCTTTTCAACCCATAATCCCACTTTGTTCAAACTCGGGCCTCGAATGTGACCCGAAGTTGAGAAAATGCGGCCCGAGAACTACACGTCTCCATTCGCAAATCAAGACCACGTCTACATGTCTCAAATGGGTATCAAAAGTTGTTTTCATATTTGGAAATAGAGAATTTTACTTTTCAACCCATAATCCCACTTCGTTCAAACTCGATCCTGGAATGTGACCCGAAATTGAGAAAATGCTTCCCAAGAACTACACATCTCTGCTCGCAAATGATGACCACATCTACAACTCTCAAATGGGTATCCAAAGTTGATTTCATATCTAGAAATAGAGAATTTTTCTTTTCAAACCATAATACCACTTCGTTAAAACTCAGGCCTGGAATGTGACCCAAACTTGAGAAAATTTGGCCCAAGAAATACACGTCTCCGTTCGCAAATCAAGACCACGTCTACAACTCTCAAATGGGTATCCAAAGTTGATTTCATATTTGGAAACGAAGAATTTTACATTTCAACCTATAATCCCACTTCATTCAAACTAGAGCCTGGAATATGACCCGAAGTTGAGAAGATGTTGCCCAAAAAATTCACGTCTCTACTCGCAAATCAATACCACTTCTACAACCCTTATATGGGTATCCAAAGTTGATTTCATATTTGGAAACGAAGAATTTTACTTTTCGACCCATAATCCCACTTCGTTCAAACTCGGGCTTGGAATGGGACCCGAAGTTGAGAAAATGTGCCCCAAAAACTACATGTCTCCGTTCGCAAATCAAGACCACGTCTACAACTCTCAAATGGGTACCCAAAGTTGATTTCATATTTGGAAATGGAAAAAATTACTTTTCAACCCATTATCGCACTTCGTTCAAACTCGGCCCTGGAATGTGACTCAAATTTGAGAAGATGTGGCCTAAGAACTACACATATACGCTCGTAAATGAAGACCACGTCTCCAACTCTCAAATGGGTCTCAAAAATTGATTTCATATTTTGAAACGAAGAATTTTACTTTTCAGCCCATAATCCCACTTTGTTCAAACTCGGGCCTAGAATGTGACCTGAAGTTGAGAAAATGCATCCCAAAAAATAGACGTCTCCTCTCGCAAATCAAGACCATGTCTACAACTCTCAAATGGGTATCCAAAGTTGATTTCATATTTGGAAATGAAGAATTTTACTTTTCAACCCATAATCCCACTTCGTTCAAACTCGGGCCTGGAATGAGACCCAAAGTTGAGAAAACGTGCCCCAAGAACTACATGTCAGCGCTAGCAAATAAAGACCACGTCTAGAAATCTCAATTGGGTATCCAAAGTTCATTTCATATTTGGAAACAGAGAATTTTACTTTTCAACCCACAATCCCACTTCGTTCAAACTCGGGCTTGGAATGTGACCCGAAGTTGAGAAAATGCGGCCCAAGAACTACACACCTCTGCTCGCAAATCAAGACCACATCTACAACTCTCAAATCAGTATCCAAAGTTGATTTCATATTTGGAAACGAAGAATTTTACTTTTCAACCCATAATCCCACTTCATTCAAACTCGGGCTTGGAATGTGACCCAAAGTTGAGAATCTGAGGCCCAAGAACTACACATCTCCGCTCACAAATCAAGACCACGTCAAAAACTCTCAAATACGTATATACAGTTGATTTCATATTCCCACTTCGTTACAACACAGGCATGGAAAGTGATCCGAAATTGAGAAAATGCGGCCCAAGAACTACATGTCTCCGCTCACAAATCCAGACCACGTCTACAACTCTGAAATGGGTATCCAAAGTTTGTTTCATATTTGGAAACAAAGAATTTTACTTTTCCACCCATAATCTCACTTTGTTCAAACTTGGGCCTGGAATGTGACTCGAAGTTGAGAAAATGTGGCCCAAGAACTGCACGTCTCCGCTCCTAAATCAAGACCACATTTACAACTCTCAAATGGGTATCCATAGTTGACTGCATAGTTGGAAATGGAGAAATTTACTTTTCAACCCATAATCCCACTTCGCTCAAACGCAGGCCTAGAATGTGACCCGAAGTTGAGAAAATGTGCCCCAATAACTACATGTCTCTGCTCGCAAATCAAGACCACGTCTACAACTCTCAAATGGGTATCCAAAGCTGATTTCATATTTGGAAATGAAGAATTTTACTTTTCAACCCATAATCCCACTTCGTTCAAACTCGGTCAACCAGAAGTTCAGAATCTGTGGCCCAAGAACTACACGTCTACACTCACAAATCAAGACCACATAAACAACTCTAAAATATGGATCCAAAGTGATTTCATATTKGGAAATGGAGAATTTTACTTTTCAACCCATAGTCCCACTTCGTTCAAACACAGCATGGAATCTGATCCGAAGTAGAGAAAATGCGGCCCAAGAACTACATGTCTCCGCTCGCAAATCAAAACCACGTCTACAACACTCAAATGGGTATCCAAAATTGATTTCATATTTGGAAAAAGAGAATTATACTTTTCAACCCATAATCCCACGTCGTTCAAACTCGGTTCTAGAATGTGGCCCGAAGTTCAGAAAATGCGGCCCAAGAACTACTCATCTCCACTCACAAATCGACCACGTCTACAACTCTCAAATGGGTATCCAAAGTTGATTTCATATTTGGAAACATAGAATTTTACTTTTCAACCCATAATCCCACTTCGTTCAAACTCGGGCCTGGAATGTGACCCGAAGTTGAGAAAATGTGGTCGAAGAACTACACGTCTCTGCTCACAAATCAAGACCACGTCTACAACTCTCAAATGGGTATCAAATGTTGATTTAATATTTTGAAATAGAGAATTGTACTTTTCAACCCATAATCGCTCTTTTTTCAAACTCGAGCCTGGAATGTGACCTGAAGTTGAGAAAATCCAGCCCAAGAACTACATGTCTCTGCTTGTAAATAAGGACCACCTATACAACTCTCAAATGCGTATCCAAAGTTGATTTCATATTTGAAATGGAGAATTTTACTTTTCAACCTGTAATCCCACTTCTTTCAAACTTAGGCCTGGAATGTGACCTGAAGATGAGAAAATGTGCCTCAAGAACTACACATCTCCGTTCACAGATCAAGGCCACGTCTCCAACTCTGAAATGGATATCCAAATTTGATTTCATATTTGGAAATCAGGAATTTTACTTTTCAACCCATAATCCCAGTTCGTTCAAACTCGGGCCTGGAATGTAACCCGAAGTTGAGAATCTGTGGCCTAAGAACTACACGTCTCCGCTCACTAATCAAGACCATGTCTACAACTCTCAAAAAGGTATCCAAAGTTGATTTCATATTTGAAAACGGAGAATTTTACTTTTCAACACATAATCCCACTTCGTTCAAACTCAGGCCTGGAATGTGATCCGAAGTTGAGAAAATGCGACCCAAGAACTACATGTCTCCGCTCGCAAATCAAGACTATGTCTAAAAATCTCAAATGGGTATCCAAAGTTGATTTCATATTTGGAAAAGAAGAATTTTACTTTTCAACCCAAAATCCCACTTCGTTCAAACTCGAGCCTGGAATGTGACCCGAAGTTGAGAAAATGCAGCCCAATAACTACACGTCTCCACTCGCAAATCAAGACCACGTCTACAAGTCTCAAATGGGTATCCAAAGTTGATTTCATATTTAAAAACGAAGAATTTTACTTTTCAACCCATAATCCCACTTCATTCAAACTCGAGCCTGGAATGTTATCCAAAGTTGACAAAATGTTGCCCAAGAACTACATGTCTCTGCTCACAAATCAAGACCACGTCTACAACTCTCAAATGGGTATCCAAAGTTGATTTCATATTTGGAAATGAAGAATTTTACTTTTCAACCCATAATCCCACTTCGTTCAAACTCGGGCCTGGAATGAGACCCGAAGTTGAGAAAACGTGCCCCAAGAACTACATGTCAGCGCTAGCAAATAAAGACCACGTCTAGAAATCTCAATTGGGTATCCAAAGTTCATTTCATATTTGGAAACAGAGAATTTTACTTTTCAACCCAGAATCCCACTTCATTCAAACTCGGGCTTGGAATGTGACCCGAAGTTGAGAAAATGCGGCCCAAGAAC
>JASDQU010102424.1:199602-213654 GCA_032191745.1 Picea mariana
TGGAATCTGATCCGAAGTAGAGAAAATGCGGCCCAAGAACTACATGTCTCCGCTCGCAAATCAAAACCACGTCTACAACACTCAAATGGGTATCCAAAATTGATTTCATATTTGGAAAAAGAGAATTATACTTTTCAACCCATAATCCCACGTCGTTCAAACTCGAGTCTAGAATGTGGCCCGAAGTTCAGAAAATGCGGCCCAAGAACTACTCATCTCCACTCACAAATCAAGACCACGTCTACAATTCTCAAATGGGTATCCAAAGTTGATTTCATATTTGGAAACATAGAATTTTACTTTTGAACCCATAATCCCACTTCATTCAAACTCGGGCCTGGAATGTGACCCGAAGTTGAGAAAATGTGGTCGAAGAACTACACGTCTCTGCTCACAAATCAAGACCACGTCTACAACTCTCAAATGGGTATCAAATGTTGATTTAATATTTTGAAATAGAGAATTGTACTTTTCAACCCATAATCGCTCTTTTTTCAAACTCGAGCCTGGAATGTGACCCGAAGTTGAGAAAATGCAGCCCAAGAACTACACGTCTCTGCTTGTAAATAAGGACCACCTATACAACTCTCAAATGCGTATGCAAAGTTGATTTCATATTTGAAACGAAGAATTTTACTTTTCAACCTGTAATCCCACTTCTTTCAAACTTAGGCCTGGAATGTGACCTGAAGATGAGAAAATGTGCCCCAAGAACTACACATCTCCGTTCACAGATCAAGGCCACGTCTCCAACTTTGAAATGGATATCCAAATTTGATTTCATATTTGGAAATCGGGAATTTTACTTTTCAACCCATAATCCCAGTTCGTTCAAACTCGGGCCTGGAATGTAACCCGAAGTTGAGAATCTATGGCCTAAGAACTACACGTCTCCGCTCACTAATCAAGACCATGTCTAAAACTCTCAAAAAAGTATCCAAAGTTTTTTTTCATATTTGGAAACGGAGAATTTTACTTTTCAACACATAATCCCACTTCGTTCAAACTCAGGCCTGGAATGTGATCCGAAGTTGAGAAAATGCGACCCAAGAACTACATGTCTCCGCTCGCAAATCAAGACTACGTCTAAAACTCTCAAATGGGTATCCAAAGTTGATTTCATATTTGGAAAAGAAGAATTTTACTTTTCAACCCATAATCCCACTTCGTTCAAACTCGAGCCTGGAATGTGACCCGAAGTTGAGAAAATGCAGCCCAATAACTACACGTCTCCACTCGCAAATCAAGACCACGTCTACAAGTCTCAAATGGGTATCCAAAGTTGATTTCATATTTAAAAATGAAGAATTTTACTTTTCAACCCATAATCCCACTTCATTCAAACTCGAGCCTGGAATGTTATCCAAAGTTGACAAAATGTTGCCCAAGAACTACACGTCTCTGCTCGCAAATCAAGACCACGTCTACAACTCTCAAATGGGTATCCAAAATTGATTTCATATTTGGAAACAGGGAATTTTACTTTTCAACCCATAATCCCACTTCGTTCAAACTTGGGCCTAGAATGCCATCCGAAGTTGAGAAAATGTGGCCCAAGAACTACATGTCTCCACTCGCAAATCAAGAATGCGTCTACAACTCTCAAATGGGTATCCAAAGTTGATTTCATATTTGGAAAGGAAGAATTTTACTTTCCAATCCATAGTCCCATTTCGTTCATACTCGAGCCTGGAATGTGACCCAAAATTCAGAAAATATGGCGCAAGAACTACACGTCTCTGTTCGCAAATCAAGACCCTGTCTACAACTATCAAATGGGTATCCAAAGTTGATTTCATATTTGGAAACGGAGAATTTTACTTTTCAACCCATAATCCCACTGCATTCAAACTCGGCCTTGGAATGTGACATGAAGTTGAGAAAATGTGGCTCAAGAACTACACGTCTCCATTCACAAATCCATACCACATCTACAACTCTCAAATGGGTATCCAAAGTTGGTTTCATATTTGGAAACAGAGAATTTTACTTTTCCACCCATAATCCCACTTCCTTCAAACTCGGGGCTGTAATGTGACTCGAAGTTGGGAAAACGCAACCCAAGAACTACACTTCTCCGCTCGTAAATCAAGACCACATCTACAACTCTCAAATGGGTATCCAAAGTTGATTTCATATTTGGAAACAAAGAATTTTACTTTTCAACCCATAATCCCACTTCGTTCAAACTTAGGCATGGAGTGTGACACGAAGTTGAGAAAATGCGGCCCAAGAACTACATTTCTCCGCTCGCAAATCAAGACCACGTCTACAACTCTCAAATGGGTATCCAAATTTGATTTCGTATTTGGAAATGAAGAATTTTACTTTTCAACCCATAATCGCACTTAGTTCAAACTTGGGCCTGGAATGTGACCCGAAGTTGAGAAAATGTGACCCAAGATGTACACATGTCTGCTCGCAAATCCAGACCATTTCTACGAATCTCAAATGGGTATCCAAAGTTGATTTCATATTTTGAAACAGAGATCTTACTTTTCAACCCATAATCACACTTCATTCAAACTCGGGCCTGGAATGTGACCTGAAGTTGAGAAAATGTGGCCCAAGAACTAAACATCTCCTCTCGTGAATCAAGAACATGTCTACAACTCTCAAATTGGTATACAATGTTGATTTCATATTTGGAAACAAAGACTTTTACTTTTCAACCCATAATACCACTTCGTTGACCCAAAGTTGAGAAAATGTGGCCCAAGAACTACACGTCTCCGCTCGCAAATCAAGACCACGTCTACAACTCTCAAATGGGTATCAAAAGTTGATTTCATATTTGGAAATGGAGAATTTTACTTTTCAACCCATAATCACACTTCATTCAAACTTGGGCCTGGAATGTGAGCCGAAGTTAAGAAAATGCAGCCCAAGAATTACATGTCTCCGCTGGCAAATCAAGACCACGTCTACAACTCTCAAATGGGTATCCAAAATTGATTTCATATTTGGAAACATAGAATTTTACTTTTCAACCCATAATCTCAGTTCGTTCAAACTTGGGCATGGAATGTGACCCGGAGTGTAAAAATGCGGCCCTTGAACTACACGTCTCCGCTCGCAAATCAAGACCACGTCTACAACTCTCAAATGGGTATCCAAAGTTGATTTAATATTTGGAAATGGAGAATTTTACTTTTCAACCCATAATCCCACTTCCTTAAAACTCAGGCCTGGAATGTTATCCAAAGTTGAGAAAATGTTGCCGAAGAACTACATGTCTCCGCTCGCAAACCAAGACCACGTCTACAAATCTCAAATGGGTATCCAAAGTTGATTTCATATTTGGAAACAAAGAATTTTACTTTTCAATCCATAATCCCACTTCGTTCAAACTTGGGCCTGGAATGTGATCTGAAGTTGAGAAAATGCGGCCCAAGAACTACATGTCTCCGCTCGCAAATCAAGACCATGTCTACAACTCTCAAATGAGTATCCAAAGTTGATTTCATATTTGGAAACGAGGAATTTTACTTTTCAATCCATAGTCCCATTTCGTTCAAACTCGGGCCTGGAATGTGAACCGAAGTTGAGAAAATACGGCGTAAGAACTACACGTCTCTATTCGCAAATCAAGACCACGTCTACATGTCTCAAATGGGTATCCAAAGTTGATTTCATATTTGGAAAGGGAGAATTTTACTTTTCAACCCATACTACCACTTCGTTCAAACTCGGGCCTGGAATGTGACCCGAAATTGAGAAAATGCGTCCCAAGAACTACACGTCTCTACTCGGAAGTGATGACCACGTCTACAACTCTCAAATAGGTATCCAAAGTTGATTTCATATTTGGAAATGGAGAATTTTTCTTTTCAACCCATAATCCCAGTTCGTTAAAACTCGAGGCTTGAATGTGACCCAAACTTGAGAAAATTTGACCCAAGAAATACACGTCTCCGTTCGCAAATCAAGAGCACCTCTACAACTCTCAAATGGGTATCCAAAGTTGATTTCTTATTTGGAAATGGAGAATTTTACATTTCAACCTATAATCCCACTTCGTTCAAACTCGGGCCTGGAATGTGACCCGAAGTCGAGAAGATGTGGCCCAAAAACTACATGTCCCTACTCGCAAATCAATACCACGTCTACAACTCTCATATGGGTAACCAAAGTTGATTTCATATTTGGAAACAAAGAATATTACTTTTCAAACCATAATCCCACTTTGTTCAAACTCGGGCTTGGAATGTGACCCGAAGTTGAGAAAATGTGCCCCAAGAACTACACGTATCCGTTCACAAATCAAGACCACGTCCACAACTCTCAAATGGGTACCCAAAGTTGATTTCATATTTGGAAATGAAAAATTTTACTTTTCAACCCATAATCCCACTTCGTTCAAACTCGGGCCTGGAATGTGATCCGAAGTTGAAAAAATGCGGCCCAAGAAATACATGTCTCCACTCGCAAATCAATACAATGCCTACAACTCTCAAACGGGTATCCAAAGTTGATTTCATATTCAGAAACAAAGAATTTTACTTTTCAACCCATAATCCCACTTCGTTCAAACTCAGGCATGGAATGTGACCCAAAGTTGAGAAAATGCAGCCCAAGAACTGCAGGTCTCCGCTCGCGAATCAAGAACATGTCTACAACTCTCAAATGGGTATACAAAGATGATTTCATATTTGGAAAGAGAGAATTTTACTTTTCAACCCATAATACCACTTCATTGACCCAAAGTTGAGAAAATGCGGCCCAAGAACTACACGTCTCCGCTCGCAAATCAAGACCACGTCTACAATTCTCAAATGGGTATCCAAAGTTGATTTCATATTTGGAAACGAAGAATTTTACTTTTCAACCCATAATCCCACTTTGTTGAAACTCGGGCCTCAAATGTGATCCGAAGTTGAGAAAATACGGCCCAAGAACTACACGTCTCCACTCGCAAATCAAGAGCACGTCTACAACTCTCAAATAGGTATCCAAAGTTGATTTCATATTTGGAAATGGAGAATATTACTTCTCAACCCATAATCCCACTTCGTTCAAACTTGGCCCTGGAATGTGACCCGAAGTTGAGAAAATGTGGCCCAAGAACTACACATCTCCACTCGCAGATCTGGACCACGTCTACAACTCTCAAATGGGTATGCAAAGTTGATTTCATATTTCCAAACGGAGAATTTTACTTTTCAACCCATAATCCCACTTCGTTCAAACTCATGCCTGGAATGTTAGCTGAAGTTGAGAAAATGCGGCCCAAGAACTACACATCTCTGTTCGCAAATCAAGACCACGTCTACAACTTTAAATTGGGTATCCAAAGTTGATTTCATATTTGGAAACGGAAAATTTTACTTTTCAACCCATAATCCCACTTCGTTCAAACTTAGGCCTGGAATGTGATCCGAAGTTGAGAAAATGCGGCCCAAGAACTACATGTCTGCACTCGCAAATCAAGACCATGTGTACAACTCTCAAATGGGTATCCAAAGTTGATTTCATATTTGTAAACGAAGAATTTTACTTTTGAACCCATAGTCCCACTTCGTTGAAACTTGGGCCTGGAATGTGACCCGAAATTGAGAAAATACGGCGTAAGAACTACACTTCTTTGTTCGCAAATCAAGACCCTGTCTACAACTCTCAAATGGGTATCCAAATTTGATTTCATATTTGGAAACAAAGAAATTTACTTTTCAACCCATAATCCCACTTCGTTCAAACTCAGCCCTGGAATGTTACCCGAAGTTGAGAAAATGTGTGGCCCAAGAACTACACGTCTCCGCTCACAAATCCAGACCACGTCTACATCTCTCAAATGGGTATGCAATGTTGATTTCATATTTGGAAACGGAGAATTTTACTTTTCAACCCATAATCCCACTTCGTTCAAACTCAGGCCTGGAATGTCACCCGAAGTTAAGAAAATGCGGCCCAAGAACTACACATCTCCGTTCGGAAATCAAGGCCACGTCTACAACTCTCAAATGGGTATCCAAAGTTGATTTCATATTTGGAAACGAAGAATTTTACTTTTCAACCCATAATCCCACTTATTTCAAACTCGGGCCTGGAATGTGACCCGAAGTTGGGAAAATGCAGCCCAAGAACTACACGTCTCCGCTCGCAAATCAAGATCATGTCTACAAATCTCAAATGGGTATCCAAACTTGATTTCATATTTGGAAAGAAAGAATTTTACTTTTCAACCCACAGTCCCACTTCGTTCAAACTCGGGCTTGGAATGTGTCTTGAAGTTGAGAAAATGCGAGCCAAGAACTACACGTCTCCCTTCGCAAATCAAGACCACATCTACAACTCTCAAATTGGTATCCAAAGGTGATTTTATATTTGGAAACAAAGAAATTTAATTGTCAACCCATAATACCACTTCGTTCAAACTCGGGCTTGGAATATGACCTGAAGTTGAGAAAATGTGACCCAAGAACTACATGTATCCACTCGCAAATCAAGACAACGTCTACAACTCTCAAATGGGTATACAAAGTTGATTTCATATTTGGAAACAAAGAATTTACTTTTCAACCCATAATAACAACTTCGTTCAAACTCGGGCCTGGAATGTCACCCAAGGTTGAGAAAATGTGGCCCAAGAACTTCACGTCTCCATTCGCAAATCAAGAGCACGCCTACAACTTTGAAATGGCTATCCAAAGTTGATTTCATATTTGGAAACGAAGAATTTTACTTTTCAACCCATAATCCCACTTCATTCAAACTCGGGAATGTGACCCGAAGTTGAGAATATGCGCCCCAAGAACTACACATCTCCGCTCGTAAATCAAGACCACGTCTCCAACTCTCAAATGGGTATCCAAACTTGATTTCATCTTTTGAAACAGAAAAATTTACTTTTCAACCCATAATCCCACTTCGTTCAAACTTGGGCCTGGAATGTGACTGAAATTTGAGAAGATGCAGCCCAGGAACTACATGTTTCCTTTTGCAAATAAGGACCATCTCTACAACTCTGAAATGGGTATCCAAAGTTGATTTCATATTTGGAAATGGAGAATTTTTCTTTTCAACCCATAATCCCACTTCGTTCAAACTCGGGCCTCGAATGTGACCCGAAGTTGAGAAAATGCGGCCCAAGAACTACACGTCTCCGTTCGCAAATCAAGACCACGTCTACAGGTATCAAATGGGTATCCAAAGTTGTTTTCATATTTGTAAACAGAGAATTTTACTTTTCAACCCATAATCCCACTTCGTTCAAACTCGAGCCTGGAATGTGACCCGAAATTGAGAAAATGCGTCCCAAGAACTACACGTCTCTACTCGCAAATGATGACCACATCTACAACTCTCAAATGGGTATCCAAAGTTGATTTCATATCTATAAATGAATAATTTTTCTTTTCAAACCATAATCCCACTTCGTTAAAACTCGGGCCTGGAATGTGACCCGAACTTGAGAAAATTTGGCCCAAGAAATACATGTCTCCGTTCGCAAATCAAGACCACGTCTACAACTCTCAAATGGGTATCCAAAGTTGATTTCAGATTTGGAAACGAAGAATTTTACATTTCAACCTATAATCCCACTTCGTTCAAACTAGGGCCTGGAATATAACCCGAAAATGAGAAGATGCTGCCCAAAACCTTCACGTCTCTACTCGCAAATCAATACCACTTCTACAACCCTTATATGGGTATCGAAAGTTGATTTCATATTTGGAAACGAAGAATTTTACTTTTCAACCGATAATCCCACTTCGTTCAAACTCAGGCTTGGAATGGGACCCGAAGTTGAGAAAATGTGCCCCAAGAACTACATGTCTCCGTTCGCAAATCAAGACCACGTCTACAACTCTCAAATGGGTACCCAAAGTTGATTTCATGTTTGGAAATGGAAAATTTTACTTTTCAACCCATAATCACACTTCGTTCAAACTCGGCCCTGGAATGTGACCCAAATTTGAGAAGATGTGGCCCAAGAACTACACGTCTACGCTCACAAATCAAGACCACATCTCCAACTCTCAAATGGGTCTCAAAAATTAATTTCATATTTTGAAACGAAGAATTTTACTTTTCAGCCCATAATCCCACTTTGTTCAAACTCGGGCCTGGAATGTGACCCGAAGTTGAGAAAATGCAGCCCAAAAAATAGACGTCTCCTCTTGCAAATCAAGACCATGTCTACAACTCTCAAATGGGTATCCAAAGTTGATTTCATATTTGAAAATGAAGAATTTTACTTTTCAATCCATAATCCCACTTCGTTCAAACTCGGGCCTGGAATGAGACCCGAAGTTGAGAAAACGTGCCCCAAGAACTACATGTCTTCGCTAGCAAATAAAGACCATGTCTAGAAATCTCAATTGGGTATCCAAAGTTCATTTCATATTTGGAAATAGAGAATTTTACTTTTCAACCCACACTCCCACTTCGTTCAAACTCGGGCTTGGAATGTGACCCGAAGCTGAGAAAATGTGGCCCAAGAACTACACACCTCCGCTCGCAAATCAAGACCACATCTACAACTCTCAAATCGGTATCCAAAGTTGATTTCATATTTGGAAATGAAGAATTTTACTTTTCAACCCATAATCCCACTTCGTTCAAACTCGGGCTTGGAATGGGACCCAAAGTTGAGAATCTGTGGCCCAAGAACTACACGTCTCCGCTCACAAATCAAGACCATGTCAAAAACTCTGAAATACGTATATAAAGTTGATTTCATATTCCCACTTCGTTACAACACGGGCATGGAAAGTGATCTGAAATTGAGAAAATGCGGCCCAAGAACTACATGTCTTCGCTCGCAAATCCAGACCATGTCTACAAGTCTCAAATGGGTATCCAAAGTTGGTTTCATATTTGGAAACAGAGAATTTTACTTTTCCACCCATAATCGCACTTTGTTCAAACTTGGGCCTGGAATGTGACCCGAAGTTGAGAAAATGTGGCCCAAGAACTGCACGTCTCCGCTCCTAAATCAAGACCACATATACAACTCTAAAATGGGTATCCATAGTTGACTGCATAGTTGGAAATGGAGAATTTTACTTTTCAACCCATAATCCCACTTCGCTCAAACGTAGGCCTAGAATGTGACCCGAAGTTGAGAAAATGTGCTCCAATAACTACATGTCTCTGCTCGCAAATCAAGACCACGTCTACAACTCTCCAATGGGTATCCAAAGATGATTTCATATTTGAAAACGAAGAATTTTACTTTTCAACCCATAATCCCACTTCGTTCAAACTCAGTCGACCAGAAGTTCAGAATCGGTGGCCCAAGAACTACACTTCTACGCTCACAAATCAAGACCACATAAACAACTCTAAAATATGGATCCAAAGTGATTACATATTTGGAAATGGAGAATTTTACTTTTCAACCCATAATCCCACTTCGTTCAAACACAACGTGGAATCTGATCCGAAGTAGAGAAAATGCGGCCCAAGAACTACATGTCTTCGCTCGCAAATCAAAACCACGTCTACAACACTCAAATGGGTATCCAAAGTTTATTTCATATTTGGAAAAAGAGAATTATACTTTTCAACCCATAATCCCATGTCGTTCAAACTCGGGTCTAGAATGTGACCCAAAGTTCAGAAAATGTAGCCCAAGAACTACTCGTCTCCACTCACAAATCAAGACCACGTCTACAACTCTCAAATGGGTATCCAAAGTTGATTTCATATTTGGAAACAAAGAATTTTACTTTTCAACCCATAATCCCACTTCGTTCAAACTCGGGCCTGGAATGTGACACGAAGTTGAGAAAATGCGGTCGAAGAACTACACGTCTCCGCTCACAAATCAAGACCACGTCTACAACTCTCAAATGGGTATCAAATGTTGATTTAATATTTTGAAACAAAGAATTGTACTTTTCAACCCATAATCGCTCTTTGTTCAAACTCGGTCCTGGAATGTGACCCGAAGTTGAGAAAATGCAGCCTAAGAACTACACGTCTCCTCTTGTAAATAAGGACCACATATACAACTCTCAAATGCGTATCCAAAGTTGATTTCATAGTTGAAACGGAGAATTTTACTTTTCAACCTGTAATCCCACTTCCTTCAAACTCAGGCCTGGAATGTGACCCGAAGATGAGAAAATGTGCCCCAAGAACTACACATCTCCATTCATAGATCAAGACCACGTCTCCAACTCTGAAATGGATATCCAAATTTGATTTCATATTTGGAAATGGGGAATTTTACTTTTCAACCCATAATCCCAGTTCGTTCAAACTCGGGCCTGGAATGTAACCCGAAGTTGAGAATCTGTGGCCTAAGAACTACATGTCTTCACTAACTAATCAAGGCCACGTCTACAACTCTCAAAAAGATATCCAAAGTTGATTTCATATTTGGAAAAGGAGAATTTTACTTTTCAACACATAATCCCACTTTGTTCAAACTCGGGCCTGGAATGTGATCCGAAGTTGAGAAAATGCGACCCAAGAACTACATGTCTCTGCTCGCAAATCAAGACTACGTCTAAAACTCTCAAATGGGTATCCAAAGTTGATTTCATATTTGGAAAAGAAGAATTTTACTTTTCAACCCATAATCCCACTTCGTTCAAACTCGGGCCTGGAATGTGACCCGAAGTTGAGAAAATGCAGCCCAATAATTACACATCTCCACTCGCAAATCAAGACCACGTCTACAAGTCTCAAATGGGTATCCAAAGTTGATTTCATATTTAGAAACGAAGAATTTTAGTTTTCAACCCATAATCCCACTTCATTCAAACTCGGGCCTGGAATGTTATCCAAAGTTGAGAAAATGTTTCCCAAGAACTACACGTCTCTGCTCGCAAATCAAGACCACGTCTACAACTCTCAAATGGGTATCCAAAGTTGATTTCATAATTGGAAACAGAGAATTTTACTTTTCAACCCATAATCCCACTTTGTTCAAACTTGGGCCTAGAATGTGATCCGAAGTTGAGAAAATGCGGCCCAAGAACTACATGTCTCCACTCGCAAATCAAGAACACGTCTACAACTCTCAAATGGGTATCCAAAGTTGATTTCATATTTGGAATGGAAGAATTTTACTTTCCAATCCATAGTCCCATTTCGTTCATACTCGAGCCTAGAATGTGACCCAAACTTGAGAAAATATGGCGCAAGAACTACACGTCTCTGTTCACAAATCAAGACCCTATCTACAACTCTCAAATGGGTATCCAAAGTTGATTTCATATTTGGTAATGGAGAATTTTACTTTTCAACCCATAATCCCATTGCATTCAAACTCGGCCCTGGAATGTTACCCAAAGTTGGGAAAATGTGGTCCAAAAAATACACCTCTCCTCTCGCAAATCAAGACCACGTCTACAACTCTCAAATGGGTATCGAAAGTTGCTTTCATATTTGGAAATGAAGAATTTTAGTTTTCAACCCATAATCCCACTTAGTTCAAACTCAAGCTTGGAATGTGACCTGAAGTTGAGAAAATGCACCCCAAGAACTACACGTCTCTGCTCGCAGATCAAGACCAAGTCTACAACTCTCAAATGGGTATCCAAAGTTGATTTCATATTTGGAAACAAAGAATTTTAATTTCCAACCCATAATCCCACTTCGTTCAAACTCGGGCCTAGACTATTATCTGAATTTGAAAAAATGTGGCCCAAGAACTACACGTCTCTGCTCGCAAATCAAGACCATGTCTAAAACTCTCAAATGGGTATCCAAAGTTGATTTCATATTTGGAAATGGGGAATTTTACTTTTCAACTCATAATCACACTTCGTTCAAACTCGGGACTGGAATGTGACCCGAAGTTGAGAAAATGCATCCCAACAACTACACATCTCAGCTCGCAAATCAAGACCACATCTACAACTCTCAAATGGGTATCCAAAGATGATTTCATATTTGGAAACGTAGAATTTTACTTTTCAACCCATAATCCGACTTCATTCAAACTCAGGCCTGGAATGTGACTCAAAGTTGAGAAAACACGGCCCAAGAACTACACATCTCCGCTCACAAATCAAGACCAAGTCTAAAATTCTCAAATGGGTATCCAATGTTGATTTCATATTTGGAAACAAAGAATTTTACTTTTCAACCCATAATCCCACTTCCTTCAAACTCGGGCCTGGAATGTGACTCGAAGTTGGGAAAACACAGCCCAAGAACTACACGTCTCTGCTCGCAAATCAAGACCACATCTACAACTCTCAAATGGGTATCAAAAGTTGATTTCATGTTTGGAAACAAAGAATTTTACTTTTCAACCCATAATCCCACTTCGTTCAAACTCGGACATGGAATGTGACCCAAAGTTGAGAAAATGCGGCCCAAGAACTACATGTCTCCGCTCGCAAATCAAGACCACGTCTACAACTCTCAAATGGGTATCCAAAGTTGATTTCGTATTTGGAAACGAATAATTTTACTTTTCAACCCATAATACAACTTCGTTGACCCAAATTTGAGAAAATGTGGCCTAAGAACTACACGTCTCCGCTCGCAAATCAGGACCATGTCTACAACTCTCAAATGGGTATGCAAAGATGATTTCATATTTGGAAATGGAGAATTTTACTTTTTAACCCATAATGCCACTTCGTTCAAACTCAGGTCTTGAATGTGACCCGAAGTTGAGAAAATGTGGCCCAAGAACTACACGTCTCCTCTCGGAATTCAAGACCATTTCTACAACTCTCAAATTGGTATCCAAATTTGATTTCATATTTGGAAATGGAGAATTTTACTTTTCAACCGATAATCCCACTTCGTTAACCCGAAGTTGAGAAAATGTGACCGAAGAGCTACATGTCTCTGATCACAAATCAAGACCACGTCTACAACTCTCAAATGGGTATACAAAGTTGATTTCATATTTGGAAATGGAGAATTTACTTTTCAACCCACAATCCAACTTCGTTCAAACTTAGACCTAGAATGTGACTCGAAGTTGAGAAAATGCGGCCCAAGAACTACATGTCTCCGCTCACAAATCAAGAACATGTCTACAACACTCAAATGGGTATACAAAACTAATTTCATATTTGGAAAGAGAGAATTTTACTTTTCAATCCATAATACCACTTCGTTGACCCAAAGTTGAGAAAATGCAGCCCAAGAACTACATGTCTCTGCTCGCAAATCAAGACCACTTCTACAACTTTCAAATGGGTATCCAAAGTTGATTTCATATTTTGAAACGAAGAATTTTACTTTTCAACCCATAATGCCATTTCGTTTAAACTCGGGTCTGGAATGTGATCTGAAGTTGAGAAAACGCGCCACAAGAACTACACGTCTCTGCTCGCAAATCAAGACCACCTCTACCACTCTCAAATGGGTATCCAAAGTTGATTTCATATTTGGAAACTTTTCAACCCATAATGCCACTACGTTCAAACTCGGGCTTGGAATCAAGACCATGTCTACAACTCTCAAATGGGTATCCAAAGTTGATTTCATATTTGGAAACAAAGAATTTTACTTTTCAACCCATAATCTCACTTCGTTCAAACTCTGGCCTGGAATGTGACCTGAAGTTTAGAAAATGCGGCCCAAGAACTACACGTCTCCACTCGCAAATCAAGACCACGTCTACAACTCTCAAATGGGTATCCAAAGTTGATTTCATATTTGGAAACAAAGAATTTTACTTTTCAACACATAATCGCACTTCGTTCAAATGCGGGCCTGGAATGTGATCGGAAGTTGAGAAAATGCGGCCCAAGAACTACACGTCTCTGCTCGCAAATCAAGACCACATCTACAACTCTCAAATGGGTATCCAAAGTTGATTTCATATTTGGAAACAAAGAATTTAAATTTTGAACCTATAATCCCACTTCGTTCAAACTCGGGCCTAGATTGTGACCCGAAGTTGAGAAAATGTGGCCCAAGAACTACACGTCTCCCTTGCAAATCAAGACCATGTCTACAACTCTCAAATGTGTATCCAAAGTTGATTTCATATTTGGAAGTGGAGATTTTTTCTTTTCATCCCATAATACCACTTCGTTCAAACTCGGGCCTAGAATTTGACCCGAAGTTGAGAAAATGTGGCCCAAGAACTACACATCTCTGCTCGCAAATCAAGACCACCTCTAC
>JASDQU010102425.1:0-19712 GCA_032191745.1 Picea mariana
ATTTGGTTCTAAATATAAAGAAGCAATTCGTATATTTTGTGTATATGAAACATTATGTATATCAAAGAATTGCTCCATCTGAAGTATCCATGCGATTAGGTCCTTGCCATCAAACTTCCTCATATCGATCTTAGGAACGTGGTTGGTCTTCAACCCAAAGTTGGATTTTCTCCATTCTTGATTCATCTTCCTTGTGTCCTCATCATGAATTTCATGGGACACATTTTCAGTTTCAGGTGTCCTCTCTATTAGGAAATTTTTCATTCCTTCCATGATCTCCTTTTTTAAACCATCCATCTTAGTATCCATTATTGCCTCCAATTTAGCTTCAGTTGAATCCATCATCCCTTGTAGTTCATCTTTTGTCATTGTCTTCTTTTGTAATTCATTTATATCCCTATGCATTTCTTCACCTTCATCAAGAGTCCAAGTAGGAATTTCTGGAGGCTTATTTGGTTTAGAAATTCCCTTTTTGGGTGGCATGTTGTCCAAGTATCACTTTTGAACCTTGATTTTGAGGTGGTTCTGCTAGACAATATTTCTTCTGTTGTATCTCCAAAGTTTTGGCCCTTATGGGTATGAAACTTTATTTTTTGTAGTTCTCTGATATTTGTTCTCTGCAATGCCACAGGTCTGATCAAAATTGGATTTTCCAAGTGGAATTTACGGTAACTTCCCCACAACTTGATGATTTTTTGCCTTTCCAGGAGATCTCACTTGTATAGCATGCCCCGCACAAAATAATTGATATAAATTCTAAAACTCGTACCCAAAATACTATAGACTGTCCCCTATCCAATGCAATCAGTCTCACTCAATTTGGATACTCTACGAAGAAGTTATGATAGTTTTACCTGGAACACCTTCTTGAGACTAGTCAATAGGACTAGTCAGATACCCTATCTTCCACAGGGTGTATCTACAAAAGTAAGATGACCCAGAAGCTGAAATTTTTACCACAGGTACCTTACTAATTTCGGTTAATATCCTCTGGAGTTCAGGATATGAAACGTTACAGAAAAAAATTTATAGCGAAAATTCCGCAATGACTCAGTTCAAGATGATTCTAGAACCCTATCTTACACAGGTTGTATCTTCGAAAGTATAAGGCCTCAGGAGATGAAACTTTAACCCAACATACCTTGATCCATCTAATAAATATCCTCCAATTTGTTCCTTCTGAAACTTTGTAGAAAAAAATTTATAGCGAAAATTCCACGGTGTCTCAGATGTAGCAGCGAAACCCCAAGACCTTGAGCTCTGATACCATATGTTAAGAACCGAATATCAATATAGCATAGAAAAACCTCATAATAAGTACTCAACTCCTTGAAAAAGAGATAAATTCAGATAATAAGCCTCTTTGAGGGGGCAACCTCCTTATGCCCACATAAATGTACAATTACAAGATGATTCAAAATGAAAATGTCTCCTTGGTATATATAGGAGACTGGGAGGTATAATTACAACTAATGGAATAAAGCTGACATAAATAAAATAACATTACTAATGTAATATGCCCCAACTAAGGGGTAATGAGCCACTATTTAGGGCTTAATATAGGATGGTGAGACCAGAAGCTTCGCTCCTAAGTTCCTTCTTAATCACCCTGGTGTATTGGATCAAACGTAAAACTTTGTTGAGTTTAGCAGAGACCTCTTCTTGTGCATCATGTAACCTTAAGTTATATTCTTTCAATTGTGCATCATGTAAACTTAAGTTATATTCTTTCAATTGTGCATTCTCTACCTTAATGTTCCTATCCAATACTTGGTACTCTGTAACTTCTTCTTTCAGCTTCTCATTATGTTTTGCCAGCTTCCCAATCTTCACTATAAATTGTTGTTTGCTCATAGAATTGTCAGGATCAGATGTGGTTGTTTGTTCAATCACCTCCTCTCAGGCTTCCTTCGCCTTTGTTAGATCTCTCAAGTTTTATGTCACCAACCCCTCGGTCTCACTAATTGTACCTCCATAGCCA
Organism: Picea mariana; assembly: GCA_032191745.1. NCBI lineage: Eukaryota > Viridiplantae > Streptophyta > Pinopsida > Pinales > Pinaceae > Picea > Picea mariana. Next base: position 1,982 of record JASDQU010102425.1, read on the forward strand.
CTTTCTTTCTCTAAAGAAGTCGGAATATCAATAGGCTCTTCTGGAAGAGAAGGCACATGCAGAACTGTTATTTGTTTTGCCATAATCCTCATGGTTCTCCATACAGAAAGTGAGACTTCCTTAGATTTTTTGACAAGGGTGGAAGTCTCTTCAAACAGCTTCCTCTTCTTCATTTTAATAACAATTATAGGCCTAGAAACTTGTTTCTCTTATGTTGTTTTGATTTTCACCTTGGAGGACCGAAGTGTGGGTTCTGGAATTTATCCTTGTTGAACATTCCCTATTTCCACTCTGGAGGACTGAGGTGTAGGCTCTGAGATTTGTTTCTTTTGATCCTTCCTCATTTTAAGCTTCCCCTTACTTCCACTTGTCATCTTAGGAGTTTCCTCCAACTCACTAATCGATTCTTGAGGAAACACAATAGCTACTTCAGGGGTCTTTTCCAACTCCTTAACCAATTCTTGAGGGAACTCAATAGTTGACTCGGGGACATCATGTCAAACTTCATGTTGACATGTTTTATTCCTCTTTCGCCTCTTACTTTGTGGCATTTGATCTTTGGGACTCGAGGCTGGACTAGGTTCCTTATATTGGGCAGGTCTCTCCTTCTTAGATGTAGTGGGCTCCTAGGATTTGTTCTACTAGCACACGCTTCTTTTGACCCTTTTTCCTGCTCTGAATGTTTAGTTCATGGGTCTTTTCCAACTTGATAACTGGCTCTGGTGATAACTCAATGGTTGCTTCAGGAGCACTATCTGATCATTCACCTTGCCCAAAGTCCTTCATTTTATGTCTTTTAGTTTTTGGAATCAAGGTTGGACTTTTTTTCTGAGGTTGGGAGGTTTTCTTCTTTTTGGATGCAGTGGGCTCCTCCACAACAGACTTATCTTTATCCAATTCATCAATAGGTTGGGATAAGCTAGGTGTAACAGTGGATTCTTCACCCCCTAACTTCTTGCCTTTGTTTTTATTTGTCTTTCTACTGGACCCCTCATTGTGTACCTCTGTTTCTTGTTCTTCTATAGATTTGGGCATTCCTTCCTGAGCAAAATTTTGTTGAAGTAGTTGTTTCCAATTACTACCTAGCTTTCTCAAGGCATGGACAACCAAAAGTTTCATTAGGCCATGGTGATGGAGGCTAGTTTTAGGTTTCTTGGAAGTTGATTTAACTCCTCTCACCATTTTATTTAAACTCATCCAGAGGAAGTGAGGAAAATCAATTTGTGGCCCTCCTTCAAAATGTGAAAAAAGTTTCAAATGGTATAGGAAGGTTACTACATACCTCCCTTCGTAAGTGAGAAATATCTGCAAACTAATGAGCATCATCCAGTATTCTTCTTTGATGCAGCTTCAAGGAATTCCCTTAGTGCAATCGGGGTTCTAATGCTCTGGCCTGAGAAAATTTTGACAAAGCTTCTTGTCAACGATCACCCCCTTAAAGTAATCTTCTCTAAAGGAAGGCAGGCATGTAGCCTCTGCTATGGTGGCCTCTGAAATTGTTAATTTCATATCTCCAAACTGAACACTTTCTCCATCATATGTCTTCACAAAAGCAAGAGAGACTCCCTCGTTATAGCCTTTAATTTTTTCCAGAAATGGGACCCAGCTGGCATGTTCAAATATCTCCCTGCAAGCTTGATATTCTGGTGTTTCCCTATATAATTGGAACACGGGTTCATTCCTATCGACCCCCATGCTAACTTAAAACAATTCTTAAGGCGTATGAGGAAACGAAACAGAGGCTCAAGGGTTGAGTACCGAATCAGTGCAGGCCATGATGGAGTACTAGAAGAGGATAAGTATGCAAACAATATGAAGGAACGGGATCACATTGTAAATGTAAGTGGTGTGACAGAAAAAAAATGGTAAATAACGCTTATCTAGATGGCAAAGCCATCTAGAGGAGCGTTTATAACTTAATATTCGGATAGCAACGGTCACATCTAGGGTAATGATGACAAGGTAAGACAGGTTGAATTCATGAATAACTTATAGACTCGTATGGAGGTTGGCATTAGATCATGTTCACGAGAGTGTTGGGCAATGATGACAAGAGATGTGGTCATTATGACCGAAACTCACAAGTATGAAATCCACTGATGTCATCATGATCAGAACGGAATCATAGTTTGACATGCATAAAGATGTGGCTTAAGTCATTCGTATGGCGCGATGTTGGATCATGGGATTATGACATTTCTCCACCATATAAATGAAAGGAATGAAATTGATCTTGTTAGAGATACAATTACCTCGTACTCTCAACATTTCGGGTGTATAGGAATGATTTCTTCACAATGAGATGGAGACGAGGGATTGTAGAAGTTTGTGGTAGGGAGTGTTCCATAATTGAGAGTAACCACATGTTTAATACATAATTAGTCTGATTCCTTAATAAAACAAAGAAAATGTTGAGTTTATACCTCCTATTATTTGAAGCATTTAAATCGAGCAGCAAAAACTTTGAGTATAGGATACGGACCACCAACACCTCATTACCAGTACCGGATCACCTTAGTACTAGATGAACATAGGGGTGAATTTGTTGCAGTACCGGATCAGTGTAGAGTTGTGCCCAGTACCGAATTAGCACAGGCCTTCTCCTTTAGTACCGGATGAGCACAGAGCTTCTCCTACAGTACCGGATCAACGTAGAGTTTTGCCCAGTACCGAATGAATGCAGACCTTCTCCCACAGTACCGGATGAACGTAGAGTTTTTCCCAGTACCGGATGAGCACAGAAGAAAACATTTTTTGCAGTACCGGATGAATGCAAAGATGTTATCCAGTATCGTATCATCACAAAATTGTATTCCGATACTCAAGGGGAATTGGACAAGGTACCTGGTGGTAGTGCTTTGTAGACTGGAACTTTGTAGGCTTCACTTTGTAGAAGTTGTTGGTGTTTTCTGATGCTATGGAAGAAGACCTGTGATTCGATTCTACTGAAATACCATGTAGGTGAAACAAATACCAACACTTGATACAAGAACTTTGAATTTGCAGTGGAAGTGTCAGAAAATAAGGCAAAAGAGTTCAATGACTGGGCTTCGAGATCTGTAACAAGAAGGTACTATGTAGCTGGATGACCACATGTTGAGATTCAAAATCTTCCTCCTTTGGAACTAGGTTTATCACTGCTCCTATTTCCACTTCCTTTTTATTATAAAAATAATAATCCTAACGACTACTTTTCTGTGGATTTTTCTCAAGCCCAGATTAGTTAATGTTCGTTGGTGTTTTCAGTTTTAAGAAGTCTGAAAAACTTAAAGAAAACTCCATCTATTGTCCCATGGATTTTTCTCGATCCCGGGGTAGTTCCTGCTCGTCGGTATTTTCAATTTTTAAGAGTCTGGAAAACTTAAAGAAAAATCCATCTACTATCCCATGGATTTTTCTCGAGCCCGGGCCAGTTCCTGCTCGTCGGTGTTTTCAAATTTTAAGAGTCTGAAAAACTTAAAGAAAAATCCAAATGGTCTACCAGGGCTTGATAAAGGGGTAGACTTACACCTGGCAAATGTCCTCCTTATTCATTTATCTACATGAGAACACAATCGACTTTTTGTTTTTCTTGGTAACACCAAAATTTCTATCTAATGACACACATATTTACAAATATGTACAGAGACAAATAAATTCACACAATTAAACATACTATAGTGGATCAGCAGGAGGAGAAACCCCCTTTCTTACCAATTGCATTTCGGAATTATGAAGAACATGTCTGACAAAATCCTATTTGGATAGAGGCTTATGATAAACCTTTAATCGATGTCCATTCATGACAAAGGAAGTTTGATTCTCATCAATATTCTTTATCTTAACTGAACCATTTTCATAAACAGTATCAACTTCATAGGGTCCCAACCATCTAGTAGCCAATTTACCTCTAAAATTATTTAACCTACTATCATACAGGAGGGACCAATCACTTGATTGAAAATACTTCTTCTTGATGTACTTGTCATGCCATTTAGTCCATTGTTCTTGTATAAGGGTGGTCCTTTGAAGAGCATCTTGTTTGATCTCATAAATCTCATTCAACTGTTATAGCCTCTCTTTTTTAGCCTCATCCATATCCATCCCTAGTTGCATGGAAGTCCTGAAGGTTTTTACTTGAAATTCTATGGGAAGCAGCACATGCTTCCCATATACCAACTCATAAGATGTATGGCCTATTGTGTTTCTCCAAGTTGTCCTATAGGCCCATAATGCCTCAAGCAACCTAACAACCCAATGTTTGTGATGCAGCTGAACAGTCTTGGTAATAATAGCCTCTATCACCTTCTTAGTTGATTCCACCTTCCCATTTGCTTGAGGGTGACAAGGCAAAGATTTTCTATGTTTGATTCTATATTGTTTAGTAAGAGCTTTGAACAAATTAGAGGTGAATTGGGTTCCTTGGTCAGTTACTATTTCTCGAGGTACACCGAAGCGAGTAAATATTTCTTCAAAGAGAAAGTCTACAACAAATTGTTCATTAGTAGAATATTAAGCTTTAGCTTCCACCCATTTGGTCACATAATCTGTGCAGACCAAGATGTACTTCTTCCTTCAATACATAAGGTTAATGGGTCCTACAAAATCCAAAGCCCGTTTTTCAAAAGGTTCAATTACTACCTGAGCTTGGAGGGGCATCTCATCAACTGCACTAGGTTTCCCATCCTTTGACAATCATCACAGCTGGCCACATACTTCTTTGCATATTTGAAAATAGTTGGCCAATAGTAGCTGGACTGTAAGATCTTGTATGTCGTTCTTTTATCAGCAAAATGGCCTCCACATGGACCATCATGAAAGGCTTTGAAGATATCATGCATCTCATCCTCCCGGACACACCTTCTAATCACCAAATCAGGCCCAGTTCGATATAAACAATCATCATGCCACATGTAGTTGTCACTTAGCTGGATAATTCTTTGTTTTTCTCGGGAGGACAGATTCTGAGGTAGCTTTCTTGTTACAAGATAGTTGGCTACATTTGCATACCAAGGAATGTAAGTAGAAATAGAAAATAGATTCTCATCTGGAAAATTGTCATCTACTGGAGTATTATCACCTGTATGAATGAGTCTAGACAAGAAATCAGAAACTAAATTATATTTTCCAGGCCTATAAATAATGGTGATATTTAATTCTTGTAGTAATAACAACCATCTAGTCACTCTAGCATTTGTAATAGGTTTGTTCATCAAAAATATGATGGCTGAATGGTCGGTATGCACAAAAACTTCATACCCTGTTATGTAGTGTCTGAACTTGTTAATGGTGTGTACTACTGACAAGAATTCTTTTTCAGTGATAGTGTAATTTACTTTAGTAGGTGAAAGATTCTTGCTGACAAAGTATATAGCATATGGAATCTGGCCTTCCCTTTGTCCTAAAACAGCCCCCAAAGTTGTATCTGAGGCATCCGTGCAAATATGAAAAGGAAGAGACCAGTTTGGTCCTCTCAAAACAGGGGCACTTGAAAGATTTTCTTTTTAAATTTCAAAGGAGATTTGGCATTGTTCATTCCAACAAAATTCAGCCTCTTTTGGTAACAGTTTGAACAGTGGGGCAGCTATATTTGTAAAATTTTGAATGAGCCTCCTATAGTAACCAGCATGCCCTAAAAATCTTTTGACTTCTTTCTATGACCTAGGGATTTTGATTTGGGAAATGATGTCAATATTAGCAGGGTCTACTCTTATTCCAATACCGGAGATGTGGTGACCTAAAACAATTCCTTCAGTGAGAATCATTCTAGATTTTTCATGATTGAGGGAAAGGTTGGTTTCTTTACACCTAATCAGTACTTTCTCCAAATTGTCCAATGCCTGTTGGAAATCATCCCTATATACTGTGAAGTCATCCATGTAGACTTCTACTCAGTCATGGCTCAAATCAGAGAAAATGGCCAAGACAGCCCTTTGAAAGGTAGCAGGGGCATTACCCAAACCAAAAGGAAGAACCCTATAGGCATAGGTCCCCCATGGGAAATTAAATGTGGTTTTGTCCTGATCTTCTGGTGAAATTTGGATCTGATTGTAACCACTAAAACCATCCAAGAAAAAAAAATACCTCTTCCTAGAAAAAGTGTCCAAGACCTAGTCTATGAAAGGCAAAGGAAAGTAATCTCTGTAGGTATCCTTGTTCAATTCTTGAAATTCCACACAAATCATCCATTTACCATTTTTCTTAGGAACAATAACTAATGGGGATACCCACTTGCTATCTGATATAGGGTAAATGAAATTGGTATGCGGGAGTTTTTAGAGTTCTTCTTTCATTATGTTTTTAAGGCTGGATTCATTCTTCTTTGGGGTTTCCTAACAGGTTTGATTTGGTCATTATTGTAAATATGATGCATACAAGTGTCTGGGTGGATCCCTTTCATGTTGGAGTAATCCCATGCAAAAGCACCAGATTTCCCTTGAATTATTTGAATCAAATTTTTTTGTTGATCTTCTTCTAAACTAGCATTGATATACAAAGATTTTCCAAGGTTGATTTCAACAGCCTCAACAGCCGATTCTATCCCTTCATCTACTTGTGAAATGGTGTCTATTGTAGAGGTGGAGGGGTGCCATATTTCCTAGAATTTAGAGCTGAAGATATGTGTGTATTTAGGAAAAGATTGAGGGTATTCAATGCATTATGTATCAGCCAAAAATAGGCTTAAGATTTGTTCTTCAGTTTTCTCTTGAACTCCTTTTACTTGTTTGAGTGTCAACAAGGGATGAGTACAATCCTCCTCCCCATAGGGATTCTCCAACCAGAGAGGAACTTCAGTGGTTGGTTGGGCAGGAGGAAAGAGGATAAGTTTTTGACTTTGGGTGCCATTGGAAATTGTCATCTCTCCAGACCGACAACTAATAAACGCACCAGCAATGACCAACCAAGGTTGGCCAAGCACTACTGGATGTCCTGGTTTGGAGGATTTGGGATGAATCACTAAGAAATCCACAAGGTATTCCCAAGAGGCCAAAGTAATTGTTATATCATCTAGACTTCCTATTGGGATGATGAATGATTTGTCTGCTAATTCTAGCAAAGTCTATGTTGGTCTTAGGTGATTTAGTTGCAGCGTTTTCATGGTGTCACCGACATAACATTTATCGTTACTCCTAGATCAATAAGTGTGTTTGGAAAAGAAACATCGTTAATCTCTATGGTCACCACTGGATTTTCTGGATCATTATATTTGGATCGCATTTCTTATATAAATTATGATAATTGTCCAACCACCTGTATAACAGAAGGCTCCTTCCTCTTCCTTCCTGCCTTTCTAATGCAAAGATCCCTTACAATATTAGCATAAATAGCCATCTCCTTGATGGCCTGAAGTAGGGGAATATTTACACACATGTTTCTAAGTTCAGTCTCTAGATTATGTCCTAGAGGTACCAAATTTCTTCACAAGTAACATTTTTGGATAAGGAGGAGGATTAGTTTTCTAAGGCATTTATGTTGGGTGAGAAGTGTGGGGAGGAATTTTCCATTGTACAGGGGCGTTTCTTTCTTCATCTAATTGGTTATCCATTTGTTCTTCTTTTTGAACTACTTGATTATCTATTTGTTCTTCTTCTTGAATTGCTTGATTATCTACTTTTTCTTCTTCTTGAATAACCACAATAGGATTTGGTTTATTCAACATGAGTTATCACATAAGTGGGGAAGGTTTGTACTTCAATATTTTGTACAGGCTGTGTAGGTCTATTATTTGGATTAGGAATGGGTTGTCCAGGAATAGGGGTAGGCCAAGGAGGGTTTGGGATAGGTTCAGCTTGCATTTGTTGCTGCATATTTGGGTTCATAGGCAGTGCAAGTTGTTGTTGTAGTTGTGGAGGTGGAGGAAGAGCAGGGGGATTAAATCAAGGTAGCAATTGAGAAATATTGGAAGGGTATTGTGGGTAGGTGGGAAAGGTTGATGGTTGAAAGGTAACATTCCCATATGTAGGCCCTCTCCATCCTTGTTTCCAAGGCTATATTTGTGGTTGTTGAGGTGACCATTGAGGATAATTCATTGGAGGTACCCATTTTTGTTGTGAATATTGTGTGGTAGGGTCTACAAACATATTAGGATTTTGTTGTCTCCATGTCCTCTTGGGGGGATATGATGTTTCCTGAGGCTCTCCCCCTCCCTTGAAGATGGATTTAATTCCAGGTAAAGAAGGGCACTCACTGGTAGGGTGATCTTTTGTATAGAGGCCATAGATTTTGATAACATGAATGGGGAATTCCTTTTCAGGATGCCTTTTACTACATCGAGGACGGAAAATTGCCAAAGTAACATTTTCTTCTCGTTGTTTTCTTTTAATTTTAATGGTATCAAGTTGGGAACTGATGGTGTTTAGGATGTCTATTTTGAATTTTTCTAGTACATTCCCCAATTCAATCCTAGTAACACCTCCTGGTGTGGGTTTAGTAATTATGTTTGTAGGATCCCTTACACTTTTTCCTGTTTTGGCTTGACTGTGGGAGTATCTTTTACAATGCTCTGCAATGTCTGCAAATGGATTTTGGTACACATATCCAAACCTCATGAGGTTTAGTACTTCAATGCAGTCATCCCTCACATCTTTTAGTAAGATGGTCTTAACTGTGGTTGTGTCTAAGGAAAATTGATTTGTCTTTTGGTAGTTTTATAGGAACCTTTCTAGGTAATCTTCCAAACTTTCTTCCTCAGATTGTTGCATTTTAAATATGTCATTCCTAGCATCCATAGGTCTGCAGTAATCTTGGTATTTCTGGAGGAAAGTCTCCTTCATACCATCCCAATATAAGATAGTGTGTTTTCCTAGGTTCATAAACCACCTTAATGTTGAGTCTTTTAATGTGGCTAAAAAGAGTTTTATTTTTTGTGCATTATCAGTGTAATTATAAATCCTACATAGTATATCAAATTCAAACAAAAATGGATCAAGATCTTTTGTTGACATACCATGGAAGTGAGGCGATGAGGAAAATGGAATATTCTTCATAGAAACGTCTATGGCGATGTCTAATATTGGGAACCCAAATGTCTCTGTTTCGTTGTTTTCATTTCCCTCTTCATCTTCCATGTCTGCAAATAACACTTTGTAGGGTGCTGGTGATGTTTCCCCACTAAGTGATGGTTCAATCACTATGTTGTTTGGTATATCTAACTATTCCAATACCTTGTGTGTTTCCCCAATGGCAAATGCAGCTTCCTCTATCACTACCTTTGTCTCTTTTCCAACTCCTCCTTCTGATGGGGTCGTCACTGCCTCCCCTCTTTCTTGTTGTATTATGATTTCAATCTGAACAGTGGCTTCAGATTTAGTGCCTTTGTTTGTTGTTTCAATTGTTGCCTTTGAACTTTATCCTCTGAGAATTGTTCCTGTATGAATTTTATTTGAATTAGTGTGGAGCGGGGGTTTCTTGTTGTTTGTTTTTATAATTTTTATGAAATTTTGGAAGCTATAAATCTACCTTTTTATCCCTATACCTACTCATAAAAAATAATAAACTCTAATACTAATGAAACACAAACTTTTAACTAGTAAAGGTAAGAGGACAACCTGACTTTGGAGCAACCCCACCAAAGTGGATGCGCGGGTTATTACCTCTCATCTTATCATCTTCTCTCCGCCCTCAGATTGTCCTTAAATCCAATCCTAACTCATCAAACCAATCAAACTAAAAATGCTACCTATTACCATTTACAACTCCCCGGCAATGGTGCCAAAATGTTGGTGTATATATATGCTTAGTATATTGCACTCATTTATATGTCAATCTAGGATTCATAATCAAAAGAGTTGTTACACTATATGTGTTGAAAACAAGTAACTTATCTATGTTTGTTGTGTCTAGATCAATCAAGAAATAATTAATAACATGACACTCTATTTTTAGAATATCTAAACACTTCACACAACTTCAAACTCAAAAGATAAATCTTATAACAAAAATCTCAAACAAACACTCAATTGGAAAGGTTCTTGCTTAGAGGACAAGTATGTTCATTATAGGCTCATGAAATGAAGAGATGAACTTAGATCTTGCTTCTTGTAGCAATTGAAACAGTAATCAACAATCCACTTTTTTCACTCTTAGAAAGAAATCAATCATAACTCTATTAATTCCAATCAAACCTTATTTAATACAGGAAAGAGTCAATATGATTGAGAGACTTCATTACATGGAGCATGAAAGTCATAGATGAAGTCTTATGGTTCATGTACCTACTAAGAATAACGCAGTCATAAATTCAAGACAATAACATTTACTTACTTAACAATCCCACACATCTATCAAACTCTTATCAATTAAATATCAATCTACAGAAATGGAAATGAAATTATCTACTCTATTCAATGTATAACCATTTACTCACACTGATTCAAAATCAAGTAAATATGTATTGTATTTAAAATGCATTTAAAATCATTTACAACACAACTATTAAGTGCTCACACTCACACAATTGACTTACAACACACAAAGACATGTATAGGGAGGTTTACCTTGGTTGGGGCGGTGGACCCTTGCTGAACCAACAAGGTACCTCTAAAGAAATTGCAGACTAAAACGCTTTACTCATGCTCATGAATTGCACAAAATATCATTTGTATTCCTTCTTTTGATTGATTGAATCAGCAGTTCAACATTTCATTCAGCATAACAATGTATATCATCCTTTACTTCCTACTTAATCCCTATCATCTACACAACATCCCTTTTAAATAAGGTGAGTAGTTATAACCAAGTTCTGAGGATAATTATCAAATGGTTTCAAAATATTGCAATTGGTAATTCATATCGTATCTCTAGGGATGTACTTCATCCTCATGACACGAAGTGCATGAGTGATGAAGTCTATCATGATCTCCAAAACTACCTCAAGATACTTCTATCCAACTAACTTCTTGGAATCACCACCAACATACTCATTCAACATGTAAATCATGTAGACAGGGGTTTAGTATCGGACTAGCACAGTCATGACTATGGGTATCGGACCAGCGCAAAGGTAGTACTGGAATAGGCGCGAGGTTGGTACTGGATGAGGCGCTGAGATGGTGGTACCGAATGAGGCATTGAGCTGGTGGTACCGGATGAGGTGTTGATATGGTGGTACCGGAAGAAGCGTTGTGTTGGTACCGGAACAGGCGTTGAACTGGTAGTACCAGATCACTGCAGAGTACTGGATTAGGAGGAATATTGGTACCAGATCAGGCAGGGTACCGGATCAATGGAGTACCAGATCCGACGGATTACCGGATCAAGCGATTGTTGCAGTACCGGATGGAGCTGCTTAATTAAGAGTCAAAGTAATTAGGAGCATAAATAATCAACCATTTAATCCAATTTAATCAATAAAATCAAACAAATCATGCTTTAACATAGGTTACCTCTCTATGCACATGGACAAGGTCACAAAGTAGGTTTGTGGAGGAAATGGTCAATCATATACACATATCATAGGTAAAATAGTCTCAGACAGAGGATAATATAGGATAATAGAAATGTCAAAATGGAGACTCAACAATGGCAGTTGTTAAACCTCTTTGTGGAAAGAGCATCGCCCTTGCTTGGTGGATCAAAGACTTGGTTTGTTGAGTTCCTGTAGGTGAAGGAGAGTGGCCTTCATCTTGTCTATATGTTGAAAAAAATAATTCACCTCATGGCATCATACTCTGTCTAGGGGGTGTCCAGCTGAGAAAACACCAAGAGCAGTTGTGCATATGGTTGGGTGGAAAGCGACACACCGTTCAGTAGTTGCCAGCAATTTCTAAATTTTAGATAAGTGTTTTTGTGCCTTGTATTCCCATGACAAGTTTGTTAATATTATGGAATTATTGTGTTGAGTTATTTGAAGAATTGTTATTCTCTTTAATGGTGGAATTGTCACTCTAATTTTCTGATTGACTGTGAAATCTGAAATAAGGTTAGAAAACATATTTTGTTGTTGGTTTTATATATGTCTTTGTTTGAAAAGGGAAGTTGTTAGTAATGGTTTGTCACTCAAAGTGTAAACAAAGCGTTGGCTAGTCACTCATAGTAGTTCATGTGAACAAATCCTTGAGTTATTAGTAAAGACTAAGCCACTAAAGTACTCAGAGAACAATCTCGGTAATAGGGAATGCAATTGTTGATATAAGCTTGAAAACTAGGAAGTTGGCCATGGTTATTCTATTGGCCTCAGAAATCTGCTAGGCTTTAGGATTAGAGAGAAGTGCATACCCTTGTTTGGTCTTGAAAGAATAAGCCAAATGTTGAAGAAACCCAAAGCATTTAAAAAAAATGACTAAAGAAGGAGGAATAAAGTTCAAGTTCCTAATTTGAAATAAAAAGAAAATTAGGAATTGGATGCATTGTAATTAATTAAGTTTCATTAGTATTTTGGTAAGAAAGGGATTTTACCAACATAGTAAATGAATGTCCAAAATGGAAAGAATTGAACGTGGTAAGAACATAGTTTTACCATGGAGGATTTTACCTCCAAGAAATGTAATGTTCTGGAAAAGAATTAAACAAATAAAAATTTCTCGAATTTATATATGTATCTATATATCTATATGTTTTCTGCGAAAATTTGAATGAATGGTAAAGACTGGTAAATCCAAGTAAAATTTCCAAAGTTATCATTCAAATGTCTTGCTAATTTGGATATTAAATTGAGAAAGTTATATATTAAAATTATGTGATTTCTAGTTTGGTGCGTGAGAGATGGGAAGTTTGGAATATCTTTCCCTTTTGTGCAAGGATTAAACCGTGCCAAATCTCCCAACTTTAGAAATTACACTATGCACAGGATGCTCTACTCTCCTGAAGGTGTTATATTAAAGTATTTTTTATTTATCAACATTTAAAATGCTTGGAAATATATAAATAATCTCATATTTCTCAACGTAAATATATATGTATTATATATTATGAGAAAAAAGAAAATATTTATATTAAGACCCTTTCGTAGTTGGGTCATCAAAGTAAAAGGAAGGAAGCACTTGAATGAAGTGTGAAATTGTCGGAGCAATGGCATAAAAATTATAAGATTTTTAAATATAATATAATACTATACACATCCCTTTTCGGAGTTGACTGTCGAAGGAAAAAGAAGGGAGCACATGATCGATGTGCGATGGTATTAATATTATAAGATTATATATATATACTATAATAGTAAATGCTTTCCCTTTCGGAGTCGGGCATCAGAGGAAAAAGAGGGGAGCACACGATCGGAGTGTGATAGCCTGGGTACTATAAGGTCCCACATATATTTTATAATATTAAATGTTGCTCTTTCATAATTGGCCATCAGAGTAACGAGAGAGGAGTGAATTCTCGGGGTGTGATGACCTAACACGTTTTAATAATAAATATTATAATATTAAATATTAAATCCATTACCTTTTTCGAGTTTGACCATCGGAGAAATGGGAAAGAAGCACACAAATTGTGTGCGAAATTCGGGGTCTGAAATCCCCATGTGCCTTATTAATAATATAATAAAATATATTATAATGCAACCTAGGTGCATTACAATGAAGTTAAGTACATCATAAAATAAGTTGGGTACTTTACAATACAATTAATTATATTATTATGTAATTAATTAATTGCATTATAATGTGTTTATGACCTAGATAATTAATTTAGCATGAAACCATTTCCAAGAAAATGGAGAGAAAGTAAATCCTCATTAATTACCAGGCCATTGTATTAGGTTAAGTAAAAATGTATTTACGGGGGGGTAATAAATAAGTGAAGACTAATTATCCCTAATGAGGATTAAATAATTGAATACCAAGGAGTGGTATTTTAAGAAAATATTGATTAAGTACCTTAATCAGTTTATAAGAAATGGACAAGTGTCAATCTCTGGTCGAGCGAGCCTTTGTACCCTATCGTGACATGGAATGTCATGATGGGTCCATGTGTCAACTGGATATTGATCCACGTGTCATGACATAGGTACACGATGGTAGTAGTGCCCAAGGAGGTAGGCGAGATTCAATCTCAGTCGTAAACCTCCAATGGTGTAATACCCCTAAGCTAAACCCCCATTGTAAATGTAAATGCAAATGTACTTAAGCTGGTGAGTTGTTTGATATCATTTTTGTATGCACCTTCAATGGCATAGTGTGCACATGTACTGCGCACTAAAATGATAAAGTGTGCACATTCCAGGATACCACGCGCAGTAAACTTAAGTGTGTGTGATTTTGAGGCCAAGGAACCTTTGTGTATATGTTGTGTTGTATAGGCTAGTGAGCCAGTTATTATAAGCTAGGAGGCTTATGTATTGAATTAGGCCGGAGAGCTTAGATGCTAAAGGCCAGTGAGCCTATTTTTGTGTAGTATTATCATTAATATAATACATCGTTGTGTGTAGACCAACCACGATAAAAGAGTATGGGGGACTAAACTCCACTAGTTAGGGAAAGGGGGGACTAAAAGTTAAGAAAAAGGGATAAGCTAGGGAGCTTAAGCCAAAAAGGAATATTATATTAATATTCCTTAAATTATAAAGTATGGATAATTATTTTATCCTAAGTTCTAAGGATGGGGACAAGTGGGCCAAAGTAGCTCCCAACATGACAAGTGTCAAGTTGGGAACATGCATACATATAGTTTGGACTTAGTTCATTTTCCCATTCTTTCCATCATCATTCACTCACTCTTTCAGTTGTCCTTCGTACCCTTTTGTTACTATCATTGTACCTGTACCCATACCCTCCCCATACCTATACCTAGTTAGCTTGGGAGTTGGACTGAAGAAGCGGGTTGTCGGACCCGTGGGAGACTGAAGAGGCGGGTTGTCAAGCTTGTGAGCAATTTCTCTCTAGGTGAGAGAATTGTTGGGAATTGATTCCTGAAGATGCTAAATTGCAGCTACAGGGCTCTGAGACTTCTTGTCCAACATGTTGTTGAAGCCCAGAAAGGAAGTGGGGCAGTCGAAGTATTGTTGAGCAGAGAAGGGGTACACTTCATGGGGTGGGACAAGCATGTGGCAAATGAGGGACTGTAGGTTGTTAGTTTGAGTTGGCACCTGTGACGGAGTCTTTCTTGTTGTCTAAAATACATCAGCCTAGTTAGATATCCCTTTACCCGGGTGAAGTTTAGTCCTAGCTCGAGGGTGACCCACTACTGATAGTGATGAGCAGTGTGGTCCAAGGCTGGGATGTTCATGGAATGTCTGCATGAAGTTGGTGATATTTTTACCAAGATAAGTGCCAATTGTGTGTTAAATTACATGCTGCATTATTATTTGTGTGTTTATTTTTATGGGTTTTTCCTGTGTGTGGTTTATACCTGTCTTTATATTTATGGGTATTGTTTGTCTATGCTTCATGTATATGTTTATTGTTATTTCAGTACGAATCTGTGCATTTACAGAATGTATTTGTCTATTTTTTGTTTTATATATAAAGTTCTGCAAGAGTTTTTGTGTGTATATGTTTTAATTTGCATATAGTTCGAAAAAATTTACATGGCATAGCCCAGTTGGATGTTGGGGATGTTACAAATGGCCCCACATAAGCTAAGTGCAATTGGAGCATGAAAAGGGTCATTAATCGTCGTACGGGTTGGAAAATTTGAGGCGATTAGAGCCATTGATTTCCCAACCCCAAGGGATGTTGGACCAGTAGGTCAAATATGTTAGAGTGTGTATGGTCGGAGAGAGTCAGTCAGAGTGGATTCAGTGTTACAAATTTGTTAACCCCAATGGGAAGACACTGATGAAGAAGCGTATCTCTGAACCAGCAAATAAAGGAGTCAGATGGCTCAGGTAGCAGATTCCACATCAATGCCATGTAGAATGGCACTACTGATGGGGAACCTCGTGATTTCCACGTGGAACTAAAGATGAACTCAATGAATGAAAGTCCTAAAACTTTGGAGAGACTGTAAATTCTGATCCAAAGCTCAGTTCTAAGCATGGTTATAGTTGTTGGAAATTTGTTGATGAGAAGAAGATGATGGTAGCCTCTATATGAGGTTTTGATATGGTTGAGGAAAAGTGAAAATTTAATACCCCATCTCTTAAAAAGGTACTTAGTGGGATGGGTGTCTTACATAGTGGCATCAGATCCAGGTTACAACACTAGGCCTGGATGGGCCAGAAATTAGTCCCAAGACTGGTATAACAAGGCCAAGATAAGCCTGTTAGAAAGAGTTCCTCTCCATTGGGAAAAAATTATCCATTATCTGCACAAGTTCCTTGATTGAAATTTCATTTTTAAATTCCTTACAATAGAAAAGTTACATGTTGATTTGCAGCAGAAGGAGAATATTGTTGCTTTATTATAGTTACTCCTATAGGAGTGGAAATATATTGATAAGAACTAATGTTTGAACCTGAATGTGAACGGCTGAAAATGGTAGAGTCATGTTAAGGCTGCTTAACCCTTACGAAAAATTCCTTGTGGTTAAAGGATATGAATATGGAGTGATAAAATCCTTGGCAATAAGAAAGTGTTGCTTAAGAGAGAGAGAGAGAGAGAGAGAGACTAAGCCTTGTATGTATAACTCCTCATGACCATGGGATTGATGGGAAATTGTAAGGTCAATTTACTTGACCTATAAAGAATAAAAATTGTTGTTAGCTTAACCCAGTTAAGCAAATAAAAGGAATTTTGTTAGCCTATTTCTAGTCCTCCCAGAAGAGGTAAAGTGATATGAACATATGCGCAAATTTATGAGCTCACGGATGTAATAAGAGAATGTATATACCTATTGACCTAAAATCTTTCCTATGCAAGTGAATGCAAAAGGAAAGTAGTTGGAATACGTCTGCATTGTAGGCATGGGTAAAATTTTTGGTGCACAAGGATATGAGGGAATGCATATGGAAAAGAGTGAGCATGGATATAGACTTATTATAGTTTGTTATTGGATGTAAAATATGGTGATGTCATAGATCATATTGTTAGTAATGATATTATTATAGAAACATAAGTAAAATGTTGATGATATTGATTGTATATTACCTTATGAGGATAAGGTAGAATGGTTAATGAAATGCTAATATCGAATGTGGTAAAGAAAGTGTTGGCCCCTAGAGAATTTCTAGATGACCAATGGGTCATATTGACATCCAGAGGTGGATGGTATCCATATAGGTTTGGCTTGGTATGCTCATGTAGCAGTGAGAGGGAATCTGGAAAAGGATTCCCTTGCTAAAAAGGTTTGTTGACCAAGAATGGTTTGAGGCATGAAGAGAAACTAGATTGGTTGTCTTGATGCCTTAGGCACTGCTAAAATTGCCCAGATTGTAATTCTGAGTTGTGGAATATTTTTATAACAGTCGAGGCAAGAGTGTTTTCTTACTAGTTGTTTTCATGTAGAGAGGGAAAGATATGATGAATATGTCTACGAGACTTGCCATGTGAATTATTGGAATCTATCAACAGAGAGGGCAGCATAGTGTGAGTACTCCTATGAGATTGTCATAAGAATGAATGTAAGATCCGTGGGATGAAGGATTTAGAATTTTGAAATGTCTATGTGTGTAAATGACATGGAAAGAGGTGCAAGCAGTGGACTTGCATGTTGAATATTTATCTATGCGTGTATATGCTTGAGTGCATGGATTGAATGTGTTATAAGGTAGCCCAATATGACGATTGATATTAAAACCAAATATATATGTATGAATGATATAAAATGTGATAGTGATGCACATATATGATGTATGAGTATATGTATGCTAAATACATGATATAACTACCTGAATAAGTGAAATGTAAGGCAAGAATTGCACTTTCCAGGTTCG
>JASDQU010102425.1:38280-51767 GCA_032191745.1 Picea mariana
AGGGATGTGTATAGTATTATATTATATTTAAAAATCTTATAATTTTTATGCCATTGCTTCGACAATTTCACACTTTATTCAAGTGCTTCCTTCCTTTTACTCTGATGACCCAACTATGAAAGGGTCTTAATATAAATATTTTATTTTTTCTCATAATATATAATACATATATATTTACATTGAGAAATATGAGATTATTTATATATTTCCAGGCATTTTAAATGCTGATAAATAAAAAATACTTTAATATAACACCTTTAGGAGAGTAGAGCATCCCGTGCATAGTGTAATTTCTAAAGTTGGGAGATTTGGCACGGTTTAATCCTTGCACAAAAGGGAACGATATTCCAAACTTTCCATCTCTCACGCACCAAACTAGAAATCACATAATTTTAATATATAAGTTTCTCAATTTAATATCCAAATTAGCAAGACATTTGAATGATAACTTTGGAAATTTTATTTGGATTTACCAGTCTTTACCATTCATTCAAATTTTCCCAGAAAACATATAGATATATAAATACATATATAAATTCGAGAAATTTTTATTTGTTTAATTCTTTTCCAGAACATTACATTTCTTGGAGGTAAAATCCTCCATGGTAAAACTATGTTTTTACCACGTTCAATTCTTTCCATTTTGGACATTCATTTACTGTGTTGGTAAAATCCCTTTCTTACCAAAATACTAATGAAACTTAATTAATTACAATGCATCCAATTCCTAATTTTCTTTTTATTTCAAATTAGGAACTTGAACTTTATTCCTCCTTCTTTAGTCATTTTTTTTAAATGCTTTGGGTTTCTTCAACATTTGGCTTATTATTTCAAGACCAAACAAGGTATGCACTTCTCTCTAATCCTAAAGCCTAGCAGATTTCTGAGGCCAATAGAATAGCCAGGGCCAACTTCCCAGTTTTCAAGCTTATATCAATAATTAGATTCCCTATTATCGGGATTGTTCTCTGAGTACTTTAGTGGCTTAGTCTTTACTAATAACTCAAGGATTTGTTCACATGAACTACTATGAGTGACTAGCCAACACTTTGTTCACACTTTGAGTGACAAACCATTACTAACAACTTCCCTTTTCAAACAAAGACATGTATAAAACCAACAACAAAATATGTTTTCTAACCTTATTCCAGATTTCACAGTCAGTCAGAAAATTAGAGTGACAATTCCACCATTAAAGAGAATAACAATTCTTCAAATAACTCAAAACAATAATTCCATAATATTAACAAACTTGTCATGGGAATACAAGGCACAAAAACACTTATCTAAAATTTAGAAATTGCTGGAAACTACTGAACGATGTGCCTCTTTCCACCTAACCATATGCACAACTGCTCTTGGTGTTTTCTCAGCTGGACACCCCCTAGACAGAGTATGATGCCATGAGGTGATTTTTTTTTTTCAACATATAGACAAGATGAAGGCCACTCTCCTTCACCTACAGGAACTCAACAAACCAAGTCTTCGATCCACCAAGCAAGGGGGGTTCTCTTTCCACAAAGAGGTTTAACAACTGTCATTGTTGAGTCTCCATTTTGACATTTCTATTATCCTATATTATCCTCTGTTTGAGACTATTTTACCTATGATATGTGTATATGGTTGACCATTTCCTCCACAAACCTAGTTTATGACCTTGTCCATGTGCATAGAGAGGTAACCTATGTTAAAACATGATTTGTTTGATTTTATTGATTAAATTGGATTAAATAGTTGATTATTTATGCTCCTAATTATTTTGACTCTTAATTAAGCAGCTCCATCCGGTACTGCAACAATCGCTTGATCCGGTACTCCGTTGGATATGGCACTCCACTCATCCGGTACCCTGCCTGATCTGGTACCAATATTACTTCTAATTTGGTACTCTGCAGTGATCCAGTACTACCAGTTCAGCGCCTATTTCGGTACCAACACAATGCTTCTTTCGGTACCACCATATCAACACCTCATCCGGTACCACCAACTCAATGCCTCATCCGGTACCACCATCTCAGCACCTCATCTAGTACCATCCTCGCGCCTATTCCGGTACTACCTTTGCACTGGTCTGGTACCCATAGTCATGACTGTGCTAGTCCGATACTAAACCCCTGTCTACATGATATACATGTTGAACGAGTATGTTGGTGGTGATTCCAAGAAGTTAGTTGGATAGAAGTATCTTGAGGTAGTTTTGGAGATCACGATAGACTTCATCACTCATGCACTTTGTGTCATGAGGATGAAGTACATCCATAGACATACGATATGAATTACCAATTGCAATATTTTGAAACCATTTGATAATTATCCTCAGAACTTGGTTATAACTACTCACCTTATTTAAAAGGGATGTTGTGTAGATGATAGGGATTAAGTAGGAAGTAAAGGATGATATACATTGTTATGTTGAATGAAATGTTGAACTGCTGATTCAATCGATCAAAAGAAGGAATACAAATGATATTTTGTGCAATTCATGAGCATGAGTAAAGCGTTTTAGTCTTGTTGACGGGCGAAATCGACCGTCCGTCAACTGAGAGAGTGGAATCGGTCCGGGGTTGTCTAATAACCCAAGACGTTTGGGATGAACCACCCTGACGGGTTTAGCGGCTCCGTTAGCCGATCTAAGGTCCTAAGAAAACAAAAAAAAGAAAACTAATCTACAATAACTAATCTAACTAAACATAAATAAAACAAACTAATAAACTAATCTAACTAAAACTAACTATCTAAACAAACTAAACTAAAACTAATTATTAAAACAAACTAAACTAATCTAACTATTCTATATATATAATCTACTAACTAATACTATACTAACTTTAACTAATTAACTATCTAACTAACAACTGAAATATAACTAACTAATACTATACTAACTTTAACTAATTAACTATCTAACTAACAACTGAAATATAACTTATTCACAAAATGTACAATATCTACAATTTACATATTTAAATAAAACCTGAAAAACTCATTAATATTCTGCCCTAAGACAACGAAGGATGTTTTTTGTTGATTTTATAATTTTATGAACATAAATAAAATAGAAAATTAACTAAACTGAATCATTAATCTAAACTACAAATATATTTAACTAAAATACTAATAGTATACTTAAAGAAATTAACGAAAATAAATCACAATCTGACCTGGAGAAATGCTCCAGATTTTCCCTGTGTATGATGACTGTTTTAGCTGATCGGAGGGAGGAAACCCGCACCGAATTATCCAGGAGATGCTCGTAAACGATAGTTGTAGTGCTCTTTAAGTTTGTTTACAGGACAAACAAGACATAAAAATAACAACAATCTTATAATTTATAAACCTTCACAATTAGATAAACCCGTATGCAAAGACTTATACGAAATAATTCAATTGATGAAGAAGAGAAACCTGTCATTCATTAACCGAACAAAATGATTGTTGTATTTTAAAGTAATGAAAGAAATCAGACATGGATCATATTAATTAAATCACATCACTCTGCAAAAGACTATGATAGCAAAAGTAGTCTATAATCGATTGCTAATGACATGCATAAACTTGAAACAAAAGATTGATATTATGAAAAGCGAAAGCTGTAGCAGAACATCAACTTCTATCTCAGTTTGTATTAGGAATCCATAGCCTAGTTCTCCCACAAGTGAGGATGATCCTTATTACAAAAAATAATAAGTATTTATAAGTTTCCCACAGGGTAAAACCTCCCTGTGGAAGTTATCAAAACTGTTTACATAAATCTGGGAAGATATCCCAAGTTTAACTAAACTAAGAACCTAAAACACACAAATATCCCCTAGACTGTCCAACATGTCCCATACAATTCGAATTTACCTAAAAAGGGTAAAAAATAGACAAGTTAGAAGGATCCTTTATTAATAAAATAATAAAAATCTAATTCTATAGACTAGCTACAGAATCTTGCGATTCTGTAGCTGGACTAAATAAGACACATAATCAACATTAAAATCAATTGAAAATATTTTTAACATCCAATAACTATTTGAAAACGAATCAATCAATTTGAAATTGTTACACCATTCAAAATCAAACAGGATCAAGATCAATCAAAATGTTACAGAGATACGCGTACTCTGTTTCTTTTGTTACCACAAAATCGAATGAACAGAATCATAATCAACAATTGTGAAATTGTTTGATATCAATTTGAAACTGATATAATCAAAACAAATAGTAGGCAATTGTTATGCTGCCTTATCAACAGGAGACACGATCGAATCCAAACAATATCATTTTCAAATCGTTATAACTGTAATGTCATAGCAAACGATTCATGCCACGAGTGGATTAACCCAAACTGGCGCGCAAATCAATTCAAATGAAATCATAACAGGATCAATTGATCGGTAACAGAATTTGTAAAAATTATCCGATCGTTTGTTAATGCAACATGGGCAAACAAGATCGATTGACTTTGATAAAAATCATTCCACGATTAGGGTGCATTTGCACAGGCTTAAATGAGAGCATTGTTTCCATAGGAAACATAGTAGTTTTTTTTAAATTGAAACCGAACAGAGTTGTATTCCTGTTCTTAGAAGATTACATGACACAACATATTACAAAATCGTAACAACCAACTCATTGAAATTGTTTTCCAATCACAACATATGAACCATAACGAAATCAAATCCAAACATGATCGTATTCTAATTTGAGCATGAAAAACTTCCTGTTCAAAGTAGATACAAAACCAATTCAATTGAAAGCAACACGTCAATTTTGTTAACTCAATCAGACAAACGAACAAATCAAATCCAAACGAAGACCAATCAAATCCGAAAATCTATCGGTGTCTAAACTGGGAATGATCAAATCATATATCCAAAATGAAATTTTATTTATTTTTAGCAAAGCGAAATGTATACAGGATGAACAAATTATGACTGAGCCATTTCGAAATATAAACAGAGCTATTCGCAGACCAAATCCAAATCACTATATTAATCCTGGTTATTCACAAAACAAAAATGATATCAAAATCCATACCTGTATGGCGACCAGGCGACTTAATCATGACAATTTGGAATTGACACGGTTGTGGCTGATTCAACATTCTTGAAAACGATGGAGCCGGTTGTCTTCTGCTTCTTATCAGCTGCTTAGAGCTAGTTTCTTTGACTGGTTAATACTTCAATTTGACTTTCCAACGATTGAATTTTCGATTAGAGTATGGGAACGTCGATGTAGTATCGTTCCAACCATAAATCACATTGGTCACAGGACGACTGTATGGGTTTCGAAAGCACAGGTGAGGATTTGATTACATTACCAAGGGTTTCGTTAGGCAATTTGATACCACGGTAGCTAGGATTATTTCTTAGGCAAGGGGGAAGATTCAAAATGAAATCATAAGTTGGATCGGGGCATAAACCCTGCGAGTAAGGATACTCACTGGCTAAAAAACGTTCTACGTCAGAGTCCGAATCCTCACTAAGGACTATAGGCTTCTGTTCAACATAGGGTTTAGGTTTGTTTCTAGCCATCCTTCAAATAAGCCAAGCGTTCTTTTTACCCTTAGCAATAACAGTAGGGTTTGCCTTGGCCCTTTTGCATACGGTCTTTTTAATAACCTCAACCTTCTCTATCATAACATCTAGTAAATCAATGTCAGGTTTGGCCGAAGGCTTAGGAGATGGCAGTAGGACATGGAAGGGTACGGGTGGATGAACATTTGTTTCACTAACCACAGGCTTGTCAACCTGGACAGGGTCTGTATCATCAAAACCATTTTGAGCGATGAAATCTCTCCAGCTATCACCATACAAACTCAAGTGATAAACAATGATAAGTTTAATTAGTCCATGGTGGAACAGGCTACTATCAACCTTCTGCCTTTTAAACCTTTTAGACATTTTATATAGGCTACGCTGAAAGTAAAAGGGCATATTCAATGGGTATCCCATAAAATTCATTAACAAACGCAGGTGGTAGAGAAACACGAGTCCATATCGACCTTCACAGGTCACGAACTGTTTGACTATTATGAAAAGGTCATGCCATCGAGTTTTCAGCGTAGAGATGGGAATACCTCTGTCACAAGAGGTGAACTTTCGGGAGACGAACAGTAGTGGCCATGGAACCTCTTCCACTTTCAAATTTTTGAACCAGCATTGGCCCGTGGAAGGTAACCCTGTAGCAGAACTGATAAACTTCTCATCGATTTCCAACTGTATGTCACCCACCTTGGCTCTACAGCCATCAAACGTTAGAGTGAACTGCTGTGCCACAAATAAGTTGAAACCCTCAAATCTTTGCACGAAGGTAAGCCAACCGTTATCCTTCAAATATTTCAGGGCATTGTCAAATAACAACAAGGCTTGACTGCCATTCGGTTCGATTCGCACCACCGGTGCCATGCAGTCGAGCACACGGTAAGTCCAGGGTTTGGATCATAGCACACACAAGAGCAAAATGCGTGAAGGGTTACCCGAGCTAACAGAGGTAAACGGGGGTAAGGGATAGGCATAAATGTCATCATGTGAAGGTGGTGGAGCTTATCTCTGCCATGCATAATAGTTATTGCCAAATTACAACCGCTGACGTTCATAGCTGTTCAACCCACTAAAGTATAGTTCGACAATCATGTCATTTGCCCAACCAATGAAATCAGTGGTAAGAGTATAAACCAATGCACGCAATTGAAACATTATGCCATAGTTTTAAACCATCAAGATACGATTTGAAACCAATGCCAAATATTTAACCATGCGCTAATGTATCAGCTCATATTAATAGTTTAACCAATGTGCCAATGGGTCTTCATATAATCAACATGCCAATAGTTATGAAAATATGAACATAGGTATCATATTAAAAGATATATATGAAAAATTTAACCATAACACCTATGTATTTTCATAAAACCAATGGTCAAGTAGGTCAAATAAAATGCAAATCCAAATGCCAATGCATTACAAACTCAATGAAACCAAGTCACACAATCAATCCAAGAATGTCCAATGAGTATAGTTCGAAAGTTTTGCTAGCGGCATAATGATAAGTGAAAAGTAAACGCAATAGGCATATTGACAAGAAGGATCATGACAGTTCAAATAATGATTTTAATACGACTTCGAAAGACTAAGTTTTCATGCTTACAGTCGTGAAAACAAAACGAAGGTAAATGTGCAAATGTCGCAAAAAAAAAGTGTCGTTTATTTAAAAATTGCGACGAAAAATTGATGTTTGCAGAACATTGGTGTAGGCAGCTTATAAGACAATAGAAAAAAGTGAATTGGCTGCCAACAATGGCGACACACTGGTAGAAGCAGTTATCTCTACCAAAAGAAACAAATTTAGATTAGGCAACAAAGATAATTCCAACTCAAAAAATAACAACCAGAAAATTGTATAAACATCATCATTAACCAATTATTCCAGCAGTGTTTCAAAAGATGAAAATTGATAACAATCTTAAGATTAGCAAGTCACAATATTAAAGATAAAATCTCCAATAATGTTGGCATAGCCATTGCTGCCAGCAGGCGTCTATAGCCTCAACAGGGTTTCCATTTAATCCACTCTGACATCTGTTTCCTGCCAAAAAGTTCTGGATCAGAATAAAGGACATTAAGAGGATTCTTATTTGCAAATTTTCATATACCCGACATTGCTTTGCTGCCAGCG
The DNA here is from genome assembly GCA_032191745.1 of Picea mariana. Lineage (NCBI taxonomy): Eukaryota > Viridiplantae > Streptophyta > Pinopsida > Pinales > Pinaceae > Picea > Picea mariana. The sequence goes on from JASDQU010102425.1 coordinate 45,943, forward strand.
GGCCTGTTCAGTACCCCGACGAAGTTGTCTTGGTTCCATGCATGCATTTACCCGCTGCCAGCAGACCTGTTCAGTATCCCGGCGGGTTTAGAAGCACTTCCCACAACTCTTATTTATAATTTTTTTTTATAGACATATATTTGAGTGGGGTGACGCTAAAAATCATGATATTTTAACATATTTTTTCAGACTTCATCAGAATTTTTTAGAACTGTCCTTAATTTAGATCCAGAAATGTTTTATTTAGAAAAACAACTTCGTAAGGCAGGGAGACATCCTCTGATTCATTCCTTTACGGAATGGGGACATCGTAAAAAGATAATAGATGATCACGACAAGCTTTACTTAGAGATCGAAATCATCCATCTTCTTTTAAACAACAGAATTTTCCAACATAGATAGAAATAAACCATTGATGTTTATACCTTTTTCTTAACAGTTATTTAGCGAAGGAATTTTCTATTGTCTTTGTCTGAATAGCTCAGCATATAGGTGTGTGTATTTCAAAGAAAACACAAATTGATAAAATCAAAGAGAAATAAAAAACTAAAAAGCAAACGAAGAAAAACACACAAAAGGAAAATATGTACATAATATACAAGGGTTGTCATCAAGCAAAGTATCTTTTCAGGGCTTGGCCATTCACCGGATAGGTGTCAGGCTGCCCTTCAAGATTCTGCAATCGAAAAGAACTGGGACCCAACTTTTCAGCAATTAAAAACGGTCCAAGCCACAAGTTTTGAAATTTTGTGTGTTCTCCCTTTCCCTCATGCGATTCGTCCCATTTCAAGACGAGATCACCTACTTCAAAATTCCTATCAGAAGCAGAGTTAGAATCGAACCAGCTTTTAACCAATTGTTGATATTGATCTAAATTACGTTTAGCTTGGGCTCTTACCTCTTCTAGCTTCATCAAAGCATTAATTCGGTTTTCCAAAGGGGGACAATCTTCTTTTTGGACTTTCTGTGACAACTGAAGTGAAGGAAGAAGAATGTGAGGTGGAAAAATTGCTTCTCTTCCATAAACGAGAAAAAAGGGGGAGTTACCTATAGCAGATTTTGGTGTTACCCTATCAGCCCATAATGCGTTTAGCAGTGCATTGTGCCAATTCTTGTGATTTTCAACCACCGTTCTCTTGATGATTTTGATCAAGTTCTTGTTTGTGGATTCTGCCAATCCATTGCCCTTGGGGTAATAGCTAGCAGAATACTTCAGCTTAATTCCTTTTTCCAAAGCGAACTCGCTCATCTCAAGAGAGGAAAAGTAAGAAGCATTATCGAAAACTAAACAGTCAGGGACACCAAAGCGAGTGATAATATTCGAATTTAGAAAGGCAATTACCTGACTGGTGTTGACAGTTCTTAGCGCAGCAACTTCAGACCATCGAGTAAAGTAATCTGTGGCTGTTACAATAAACTTGTGTTGTTGCGAGGACGGAGGGTTAATTGGACCTATGATATCAAAGCCCCACTGCTGAAAAGGGGAATCTACTGAAACGAGCTGCAAAGGAAAGGCTGGTTTTTGTAACCGCCCTGATGCTTTCTGACAGATGATACATTTACAACACAAGGCATGGGCGTCTCTAAAAAGCGTGGGCCAGTAATAACTAGCTCTTAAAACCTTATGAGTAGTGGTGTCACCACCAAAATGACCCCCAACTTCTCCTGCATGCAACTCTAGCAAGACTTTTTTCTGCTTCGTCTTTTTCAAGACAACGCATCAATACGCCGTCAAAACTATGACGAAACGGGATACCATTAACCAGATGAAAGGAGGAAGACTTCAGTCTCAACGCTCTTCTTTTGGCGGGGTCAAGGTGACGGGGGGCTGACCCATGTTCAAGACATAATCTTATATCGTCATACCAAGGACTGACAGGGTTTTGTGCACAACAGATTAGACTTTGATCGCTTGGTCCTAGGTTTGACGTATCACTTTCTTCTTGCTGTCTTGCTGCTGAATCAACAACTAACTTGCATGACCCTTGGCCTCTCACTATCTGAGCTGGGGTGATTTCTAAGTCATACTCTTGCAAGGAGGTGACCCAATTGTCTCTCTTTTCTCCTAGTTCCTTATGCACTAACAGGTTCCTCACGGCTGGGTAGGGGAAAATGACTTTCATCCTTGACTTCAAAAGATAGGATCGAAAGTGCTTAACTGCTTTGAAAACAGCGTAGGCTTGCCGATCTACGGCTGGGTAATTAAGTTCAGTGCCTTTGAAAGCAGAGCTCATAAAGGCAATGGGTACTTCATTGTTCTCGACATTCTTTTGGGTTAGGACGGTGACATAGGAACGGTCATAAGCAAAAGTGTAAAGTGTAAAATCTTGGGAAAAATCTGGGCTCATGAGAGACAGAGCGTCTATTATGGCCTTCTTTATTGCATCAAAAGCTTGATTTTCTAGGGGTCCCCAGTGATATTAGGTGTCTTTCTTAATCAGATTCTGCAAAGGCCTGACCATTTCGGAGAAACTGGGGACAAATCTTCTCACGAAGTTAATCTGGCCTAAGAAAGACTGCATAGATTTTTTGGATGTAGGAGGTGGAAGTTTCATGATGACTTGAGTCCTTTCAGGGTCAATAATCATCCCTTTGCTAGACACAATGAATCCTAAGAGTTTACCCTGTTCTACTGCAAAGATGGATTTCTTGGGATTCAAGGAGATGCCGTATTTATGACATCGCATTAGGACGACTCGTAAGTGAGCTAGATGATCGTTTTTGTTTTTAGAAAATACAGTCACATCATCTAAGTAAACTACGACGGACAGATTGATTAAGCCTCGGAAAGAAATATCCATTTCTCTCTGAAAGGTGGCACCAACATTAATCAATCCAAAGGGCATTTTGCGATAAACATAAGTGCCCATGGAGTACGGAAGGTAGTTTTAAGTTGGTCCGGTGGAGACATCAGGACCTGGTTGTACCCCGAGAAACCATCTAGTAAGGATAGCCTCTCAGAACCAGATACCTGTTGAAGGATCTATTCCATAGGCGGGACATGATAGTTGTCTTTATCAGACTTTCTATTAAGGTTTCGAAAATCGACGCAGAGTCGAATTTCCCCACTTTTCTTCTACACTGGGACAAGGTTGGAAACCCATTGAGTGTGCCCGACATGAAAGATTATCTTAGCATTTAGGAGTTTATTCAATTCTTTTTGAACGGTCGGTTCGAGTTTGGGGTGCATTTTCCTCAGTTTTTGTTGAAAGGGTAAGGTTTGGGGCTTTGTAGGGATGACAATGTTGTATGATATTAGGGTCGAAAGTTTTGAGGTCATCATACGTCCATGCAAAGACATATTTAAATTCTTTGAACAATTTAATAAATGCGACTTTTTGTTGTTGAGAACATCCCAACCCTAGATTAATGCACTGAGGATTTTCATTAGTTCCTAAGTTTACTTTTTCATAAGATAACGAGGAACTATTGGTTTTACAATTGACCGTCTTTTTAAATTTATCTTGAAAATCATAAAACTTCTCTAATCTAATTACAGATTTAGGGATCGAGTTTACCATATCCGATGAAGATTCATGAGTTCTCAGATCTGGTATTACTGTGAAATCGCACAAATTGTCATCGTGTGTGTGTTCGTCTATCACCGCGCCTTGAAAGGTTTCTTCCATGTGCAGAAAGTTAATAATCTGCTGATCATCGTCAAATACTCTCCAGTTCGTGATGTTGTCGGGAATGGATGGCCGAAAAATCAGCTCGACGGAGAATGCGTCTGGGGACAAGCCTTCTGCAAGAAGAAGTTTAGAAGCTACATTAGCTAATAAATCAACTTCAGAGTTATTCAATCTAGGAATAGAATTTATATTGAAAGCATAAAATTTGTTCATTAAATTCCATACCTCAGACTGGTAGCTTTTGAGATGCGGGGACAAACAGTGGATATAATCTCTTACCTGTCTAACCACTATTTCAGAGTCACCAAAGATGGTTAAATTTTGAATGTTCATGTCCAAAGATTTTCTGAGATCTTGCAGTAAAGCCTCATATTCTGCAGTATTGTTAGTACATTCAAATTCCAACCTACATGCTATCAATGTTTTGTTACCTGCCGGATCAATAATAACGCAACCTGCTCCGGCTCCTTCTTTGGACTTTGACCCGTTGAAATACAACGACCAAATTTGATTTGCATCGAGTTCATAGGATCGTTGCGTCGAAGCTTCCGGCTGCATATATGCTACAATATCGGATTGCTGTTATGGATTGATGATAGGTGAAGACACGGCCATGAAATTGCCGAAGAAGGTGTCCATCCCTTGTACTTCAGGGGAATCAACAGAAGGTGTATACGGTTCACTGGGATCGTTTAAATCTGTGACTGTGAACTTAAGGTAGCGCTCACAATTTACTTTGATCTTATTAGGCTTGCCATTTTCTGGAAGCCATAGATGGGACCAATCTGTCACGAAATAACCATGCAGCTGTTCGGACCAGTCCCTGCTTAAAAACAGACCATACACTTCTAGAATATCCACAACAATTATATCAATAACTTGATGAACCTTGGGGTTAGATGATAATATAATAAGCACATTCTTTAGTTCGCCTATAAATTTGACATTTGTTCGATCAAGTTGTATGATTTTTAAAGTCAAGGGTTCAACTTCAACGTTAATTTTCTGGCAAACAGACCAAGGCATCGCATTGGATGACGCCCCTGAGTCTACCATACAATTTTGCACGTTTCTATTAAAGATCTCGAAAGTTAATAGAAATGGAGGTACATTCTTGCGAGTAGTAAGAGTAGTAGCTTGAGGCTTTTTACTCGCAGTTTCTACGGCTACTTTATCTACATTATTTACATTATTTACAGGAAGGCTTCCTTTATCTTGAGGATCGAGATTGTTTTTAGTGGAAGTCTTCTGGGGAGCTTTGTTTTGCACAACCTTGTTACCATTAGAATTACCATTTTTTCCATTCTCTGAGATATTTTGCAACATCTTTTGTAACAAAAACGGAAACTTCAATAACTCATAAATATAAATGTTAGCCCTTAACTTTTTAAGACCTTCAACAACAACGTAATCTAAGTTGGGGTTTACATTACTCTATTTAGTCTCACCTGGTTCAGATTGCTTTGGAGGCAAAGTTGTAGTGTTTTCGATAGAAGGTTTGTTTGCAGTCTTACTCCTGGTATTATAAGGATGAATAGTCTCGAAGTTGGCTTGAAATATGCTATCCGAGAAGTGTCCAAAAATATTTGGAGAAGACTCTTCTTCTTGAACTGTCTCTTGTTCAACTACCTCCTCAGTGATCTCAGGAGGCATCAAGTTATCTTGGGCTTCTAGAATTGTTTGAATGGTGCATTGCAAACTTTCTAGATTGAAGCCTTCGGTGGTTGGGTTAGGTCGGTTGGTGGGAAAAGGCTTCCGGAACGGGGTTTTGTAAGTCCCTTTGCTTGAAGAAGCTTCTTCGGTCGACCTTTTCAAATCTATAACTTGATTTGACATTTTTTGAACAACTTTGGTTAATTTTTCCAAATCAGAGTTTTCAGGTTGTGTTTTACTTTGACTGGGTCTGGGGAGGATTTCAATCTTCTTTTTGGAAGAAGAACTAGTCTCAGTTTCGTTGCTAGTGGAGTCCTTAAGACTAAGTATGTCTTTTTCAATCTGGCTGGCCTCCTCGAAGGCTTCTAACAACGTGGCTTTCTTAGGTCGTTTAACCCAAATAGCTATACTCTGATGCAAAGCTTTAGTGTAGTATGCTATTATAAGACTTTCAGAAGGCATAGAATCCGTAGGGATTCGGTTTTTAAGTGTTAAGAATCTTTGATTAAAGTCTTTAACTTTTTATTTTGGGTTCATTCT
>JASDQU010102425.1:69537-85897 GCA_032191745.1 Picea mariana
ATTCCATTGGGGCAACACACACAGTATTGGAACAATTAGATATACAAAACAACCCAATGGTTGATCTGTCATGTAGTGTGGAGACATCACCAACACCCTACAAAGTGTTATTTGGAGACATGGAAGATGAAGAGGGAAATGAAAAAAATGAAATAGAGACATTTGGATTCCCAATATTAGACATCGTTAGAGACGTTTCTATGAAGAATATTCCATTTTCCTCACTTCCTCACTTCCATGGTATGTCAACAAAAGATCCTGATTTATTTTTGTTTGAATTTGATATACTATGTAGGAGTTATAATTACATTGATAATGCACAAAAACTAAAACTCTTTCCAGCCACACTAAAAGACTCAACATTAAAGTGGTTTATGGGCCTAGGAGAACAAACTATCTTATCTTGGAATGGTATGAAAGAGACTTTCCTCCATAAATATCAAGATTATTGTAGACCTAGGGATGCTAGGAATGACATATTTAAAATGCATCAATCTAAGGAAGAAAGTTTGGAAGATTACATAGATATGTTCCTATACAACTACCAAAAGAAAAATCAATTTTCCTTAGACACAACCACAGTTAGGACCATATTCCTAAAATGTGTGAGGGATGACTGCATTGAAGTACTAAATCTCATGATTTCTAGAGATGTGTACCAAAATCCATTTGCAGACATTACAGATTATTGTAAAAGATACTCCTGCAATCAAGACAAAACAGGAAAAAGTGTAAGGGATCCTACAAACAGAATTACTAAACCCACATCAGGAGGTGTTACTAGGATTAAATTGGGGAATCTACTAGAAAAATTCAAAACAGACATCCTAAACACCATCAGTTCCCAACTTATACCATTAAAATTAAAAGAAAACAACCAGAAGAAAATTATACTTTGGCAATTTTCTATCCTCGGTGTAGGAAAAGGCATCCTGAAAAGGAATTCCCCATTAATGTTATCAAAATTTGTGGCCTCTGTACAAAAGATCACCCTACTAGTGAGTTCCCTTCTTTACCTAGACCTAAATCCATTTTCAAGGAAGGGGGAGAACCTCAAGAAACATCATATCCCCCTAAGAGGACATGGAGACAAAAAAATCCCAATATGTTTGTAGACCCTACCACACAATATTCACAACATTGGGTATCTCCAATGTCTTATCCTCAATGGTCACCTCAACAACCACAAATCTAGCCTTGGAAAAAAGGATGGAGAGGCCTGCATATGGGAATGTTATCGTTCAGCCAACAACCTTTCCCACCTACTCACAATACCCTTCCAATATTTCTCAGTTGTTACCGGGATTTAATCCCCCTTCTCTTCCTCCACCTCCACAGCTGCAACAACAACTTGCACTGCCTATGAACCCAAATATGCAACAACAAATGCAAGCTGCACCTATCCCAAACCCTCCTCGCCCTACCCCTATTCCTGCACAACCTATTCCTAATCCAAATAATAGACCTACACAGCCTGTACACAATTTTGAAGTACAAGCCTTCCCCACTTATGTGATAACTCCTACTTCATTTAATGGAATTGAATTAAGATCATAGAGGGTTGTGAATAAACCAAATCCTACTGTGGTTATTCAAGAAGAAGAAAAAATAGATAATCAAGAAGTTCAAGAAGAAGAACAAATATATAATCAATCAATTCAAGAAGAAGAACAAATGGATAACCAATTAGATGAAGAAATAAACACCCATGTAGAACAGGAAATTCCTCCTCTCACTTCTCACCCAGTAGAAATGCCACAGAAAAAAATTCTCCTCCTTATCCAGAAAGGTTACCTGTGAAGATATCTGAGGTACCTCTAGGACATAATCTAGAGATTGAACTTAGAAACATATGTGTAAATATTCCCCTACTTCAGGCCATCAAGGATATACCTATTTATGCTAAGATTTTAAGGGATATTTGCATTAAAAATACAGATAGGAAGAGGAAGGATCCTTCTGTTATACAGGTGGTTGGACAATTATCCAAATTTATATAAGAAATTCCATCTAAAAATAATGGTCCATGAAACCGAGTGGTAACTATAGAGATTAACGATGTTTATTTTCCAAACACACTTATTGATCTAGGAGAAACAATAAATGTTATGTCAGTTGACACCATGAAAACGCTCCAACTGAATCACCTAAGACCGACATAGACTTTGCTGGAATTACCAGACAAATCAGTCATTAGCCCAACATGAAGTCTAGATGATATAATAGTTACTTTGTCCTCTTGGGAATACCCTTTGGATTTCTTAGTGATTCATCCCAAATCCTCCAAACCAAGACATCCAGCAGTTCTTGTCCGACCTTGTTTGGCCACTGCTGATGTGTTTATTAGTTGTCGGTCTAGAGAGATGACAATTTCCAATGGAACCCAAAGTCAAAAACTTATCCTCTTTCCTCCTACCCAACCAACCACTGAATTTACTCTCTAGTTGGAGAATACCTATGGGGAGGAGGTCTATACTCAGCCCTTGTTGACACTCGAACAAGTAAAAGAAGTTCAAGAGAAAACTAAAGAACAATATTAAGCCTATTTTTGGTTGATACAGAATGCATTGGATACCCTCAATCTTTTCCTAAATACACACATATCTTCAACTCTGAATTCCAAGAAATCTGGCACCCCTCCACCTATACAGTAGCCACCATTTCACAAGTATATGAAGGGAAAGAATCAGTTGTCCAGGCTGTTGAAATCATCCCTAGAAAATCTTTGTATATCAATGCTAGTTTAGAAACAGATCAACAACAAAAGTTGATTCAAATGATTCAAGGGAAATCTAGTGCTTTTGCATGGGATTACTCTGACATGAAAGGGATCCACCYTGACACTTGTATGCATCATATTTACACTAATGACCAAATCATACCTATTTGACAACCCCAAATAAGAATGAATCCAAACTTAAAAGACATAGGGAAAGAAGAACTCCAGAAACTCCTGCATGCCAATTTCATTTACCCTATATCAGATAGCAAGTGGGTATCCCCATTAGTTATTGTTCCTAAGAAAAATAGTAAATGGAGGATTTGTGTGGAATTTTGAGAATTGAACAAGGATACCTACAGATATTACTTTCCTTTTCCGTTCATAGACCAGGTTTTGGACACTTTGTCTGGGAAGAGCTATTTTTCTTTCTTGGATGTGTTTAGTGGTTACAATCAGATCCAAATCTCACCATAAGATTGGGATAGAACCACATTTACTTTCCCATGGGGGGCCTATGCCTATAGCATTCTTCCTTTTGGTTTGTTAATGCCCCTGCTACCTTTCAAAGGGATGTCTTGGCCATTTTCTCTGATTTGACCAATGACTATGTAGAAGTATACATGGATGACTTCACAATACATGGGGATGATTTTCAGCAGGCATTGGAAAATTTGGAGAAAGTATTGATTAGGTGTAAAGAAAACGACCTTTCCCTTAGTCATGAAAAAATCTAGAATGATGCTCAATGAAAGAATTTTTTTAGGCCACCACATCTCCAATACTGGAACAAGAGTATACCCTACCAAGATTGTCATCATTTCCCAAATCAAAATCCCTAGATCATAGAAAGAAGTCAAAATATTTTTAGGGAATGATGGTTACTGTAGGAGGTTCATCCAAAAATTTACAAATCTAGCTACCCTATTGATGTTAGCAAAAGAGGCTGAATTTTGTTGGAATGAACAATGCCAAATCTCCTTTGAAATTTAAAAAAAAAAATCTTTCAAGTGCCACTATTTTGAGAGGAGCAAATTGGTCTCTTCATTTTCATATCTGCACGGATGCTTCAGATACAACTTTGGGGGTTGTTTTAGGACAAAGGGAAGGCCAGATTCCATATGCTATATACTTTGTCAGAAAGAATGTTTCACCTACTGTGGTAAATACCACTGTCATTGAAAAAGAATTCTTGTTGATAGTACATTCCAGTAACAATTTCATACACTACATAACAGGGTATGAAGGTTTTGTACATACCGACCCTTTGAAAATCAATTTTTTGATGAAGAAACCTGTTACAAATGCTAGAGTGACTAGATGGTTGTTATTACTGCAAGAATTCAATATCACCATTATTGATAGGTCTGGAAAAGATAATTTAATTGTTGATTTCTTGTCTAGACTCAATTATACAGGTGATAATTCTCAAGTACTAGATGACGATTTTCCATATGAGAATCTATTTTCTATTTCTATTTACATTCCTTGGTATTCATATGGAGCCAACTATCTTGTAACATGAAATCTACCTCAAAATCTGTCCTCCCGAGAAAAACAAAGACTTATCCAGCTAAGTGCCAATTACATGTGGCATGATGATTGTTTATACTGAACTGGGCCTGATTTGGTGATCAAAAGGTGTGTCCGGGAGGATGAGATGCATGATATCTTCAAAGAATGTCATGATGGTCTATGCGGAGGCCATTTTGCTAATAAAAGGACAACATACAAGATCTTACAGTCTGGCTACTATTGGACAACTTATTTCAAGGTTGCAAATAAGTATGTGGTTGGCTGTGATGATTGCCAAAGGATGGGAAAACCTACTACAGTTGATGAGATTCCCTTCCAAGCTCAGGTAGTAATTGAAACTTTTGAAAAATGGGCTTTGGATTTTGTAGGACCCATTAACCATATGTCTCGAAGAAAGAAGTACATCTTGGTCTGCACAGATTATGTCACCAAATGGGTGGAAGCTAAAGATTTATATTCTTCTAATGAACAATCTATTGTAGACTTTCTCTTTGAATAAATCTTTACTCGCTTTGGTGTAGCTCGAGAAATAGAAACTGACCAAGAAACCCAATTCACCTCCAATTTCGTGAAAGCTCTTACTGAACAATATAGAATCAAACATAGAAAATCTTGGCCTTATCACCCTCAAGCAAATGGGTAGGTGGAATCAACTAACAAGGTGATAGAGGCTATTCTTACCAAGACTGTTCATCTACATCCCAAAGACTGAGTTGATAGGTTGTGTGGGGACTTATGGGCCTATAGGACATCTTGGAGAAACACAATATACCATACACCTTATGAGTTGGTATATGGGAAGTGGGTGTTGCTTCCCATATAATTTCAAGTAAAAATTTTCAGGACTACCATGCAACTAGGGATGGATATGGATGAGGCTAAAAAATAGAGGCTATTATAGTTTAATGAGCTTGATGAGATCAAACAAGATGATCTCCAAAGGACCACCCTTATACAAGAACAAAGGAATAAATGGAATGACAGGTACATCAAGAAGAAGTCTTTTCAGTCAGGTGATTGGGCCTTCATGTATGATAGTAGGTTCAAGAATTTTAAAGGCAAATTGTCTACTAGATGGTTAGGACCCTATGAAGTTGATACAATTTATGAGAATGGTCCAGTTAAGATAAAGACTATTGATGAGAATCAGACTCCCTTTTTCATGAATGGACATCGATTGAAGGTTTATCATAAGCCTCTATCCAAAGAGGATTTTGTCAGACATGTTCTTCAGAATTCTGAAATGTAATTGGTAAGAAAGGGGGTTTCTCCTGTTGCTGATCCACCACAATAAGTTTGGTTGTGTTAATTAATTTGGCTTTGTACATATTGGTAAATAGGTGTGTCTTTAGATATAAATTTTGGTAATACTAACAAAAACAAAAGGTTGATTGTGTTCTCATGTAGATAAATGAATAAGGAGGACAACTTCGAGGTGTAGGTCTACCCCTTTATCCATCCTTGGTAGATCATATGAAGTTTTCGTAAATTTTTCCAGACTCCTAAAAACTAAAAACACCGACGAGAAGGAACTCACCTGGGCTCGCAAAAAATCCACCGGACGGTAGATGGAGTTTTCTTTAAGTTTTTCAGATTCCTAAAAATTGAAAATACTGGCAAGCAAGAACTGGCTCGGGCTCAAGAAAAATCCATAGGACGATAGATGGAGTTTTCTTTCATTTTTTCAAACTCCTTAAAATTTAAAACATCGACAAGCATTAACTAATCTGGGCTCAAGAAAATTCCACAGAAAAGTAGTAGTTAGGATTATTATTTTTATAATAAAAAGGAAGTGGCAACATGAGTAGTGATCAGCTTGGTCCCAAAAGAGAAGGATTATGAATCTCAACATGTGGTCATCCAACTACATAGTACCTTCTTGTTACAGAGCTTGGATCCCAGTCATTGAATTCTTTTGTCTTATTTTCTGACACTTCCACTGCAAAGTCAGAGTTCATGTATCAAGTGTTGGTATTTGTTTCACGTATATGGTCTTTAAGTACAATCGAATCACAGGTTCTCTTCCATATCATCAGAAAACACCAGAAATTTCTACAAAGAGCATCCTACAAAGTTCCAGTATATAATGCACTACCACCAGGTACCTTGTCCAATTCCCCTTGAGTGCCGAAATACAATTTTGTGATGATCTGGTACTGGGAAACATCTCTACGTTCATTTGGTACTACAAACAATTTTTTCCTCTATGCTCATCTGGTACTGGGAAAAAATCTGCGTTCATCTGGTACTATAAGAGAATATCTATGCTCATCCGATACTAAAGGAGAATATATGTGCTCATCCAGTACTGGGAAAAACTCTGCATTCATCTAGTACTTTGGGAGAAGGTCTGCGTTCATCTAGTACTGGGAAAAACTATGCATTCATCCGATACTGTAGGAGAAGTTCTATTCTCATCTGGTACTAAAGGAGAAGGTTTGTTCTCATCTGGTGCTAGGAAAAACTCTGTGTTCATCCAGTACTGTGGGACAAGGTCTGCATTCATCCGATACTAGGCACAACTCTGCGTTCATCTGGTACTGGTAATGAGGTGTTGGTAGTTCTTATCTTATATTCAAAGATTTTTCTACTTGATATAGGGAAACACCAGAATATCAAGCTTGTACGAAGACTTGAACATGCCGGATGGGTCCCATTTTTGGAGAAATTTAAAGCCTATCACAAGGGAGTCTCTCTTTCTTTTTCTAAGACATATGATGGAGAAAGTGTTTAATTTGGATATATGAAATTAATGATTTTGGAGGCCACCATAGAAGAGGCTACATGCCTACCTTCCTCTGGAGAAAAATACTTTAAGGGGTTGATCGTTGACATGAATCTTTGTCAAAAATTTCTCAGGCCAGAAAATCAGGACCATGATTGGACTAAGGGAATTCCTCGAAGCTACATCAAAGAAGAATAATGGACGATGCTCATTAGTTTGCAGAGATTTATCACCTCCTTAGGGATGTATGCAGTAACCTTCCTATACCATTTGAAACTTTTGTCACATTTTGAAGGAGGGCCAAAAATTGATTTTCCTCACTTCCTATGGATGAGTTTAAATAAAATGGCGAGAGGAGTTAAATCATCTTCCAAGAAACCTGAAACCAACCTCCATCACCATGGCCTAATGAAACTTTTTGTTTTCCATGCCTTGATGAAATAAGGCAGTAGTCGAAAACAACTACTTCAACAAAATTTTTCTCAGGAAGGAATGTCCAAATCTGTAGAAGAACAAGAAACAAAGGTACATAGTGAGGGGTCTAACAGAAAGACAAAGAAAAACAAGCAAAAGAAGTTAGGGGGTGAAGAAGGCATTGTTACACCTAGCTCATCCCAGCCTATTGATGAATTGGAGAAATATAAGTCTATTGTGGAGGATCCCACTACATCTAAAAAGAAGAAAGCCTCCCAATCTCAGAAAATAAGTCCAACCTTAATTCCAAAAAATAAAAGACAAAAAAGGAAGGAATCTGGGCAAGGTGAATGAACATATAGTGCTCCTGAAGAAACCATTGAGTTATCACCAGATCCAGTTAGCAAGTTGGAAAATACCCATGAACTAAACATTTAGAGTAGGAAAAAGGGTCAAAAGAAGGGTGTGCCAACAGAACGAATCCTAGAGGAACCCACTACATCTAAGAAGGAGAGGCCTGCCCAATCTAAATAATTTAGTCCATCCTCGAGTCCTAAATATAGAATTCCACAAAATGACAGGAGAAAGAGGAATAAAACAGGTCAACATGAAGTTTCACATGATGTCCCCGAGGAAACTATTGAGTTCCCTCAAGAATCGGGCAAGGAGTTGGAAAAGACCCCTAAAGATTCTATTGTGTCTCCTCAAGAACCAATTAGTGAGTTTGAGGAAACTCCTAAGATGACAAGTGGAAGTAAGGGGAATCTTAAAATGAGGAAGACTCAAAAGAAACAAATCTCAAAGCCTACACCTCAGTCCTCCAGAGTGGAAATAGGGAATTTTCAGCAAGGACAGACTCCAGGACCCACACTTCGGTGCTCCAAGGTGAAGATCAAATCAACACAACAGAAACAAGTTTCCATGCCTATAACTACTATTAAAATGAAGAAGAGGAAGATGTTTGAGGAGACTTCCACCCCTGTCAACAAATCTGAGGAAGTCTCACTTCCTATACGAAGAACCACCAGGAGCATGGCCAAACAGATAATAGTTCCACATGTGCCTTCTCTTCCTGAATATCTTATTGATATTACGACTTCTCCAGAGAAAGAAAATGGCTATGGAGATATGATTAGTGAGACCGAGGAGTTGAAGACAGAAACCTTGAGAGGTCTAAGAAAGGAGAAGGAATCCCGAGAGGAGGTGACTGAACAAACAACCACATATGATCCTGACAATTCTCTGAGAAAACAACAATTGATAGTGAAGATTGGGAAGCTGACAAAACAGAATGAAAATATGAAACAAGAAGTTATAGAGTACCAAGTGTTGGATAGGCACATTAAGGCAGGGAATGCACAATTGAAATAATATAACCTCAAGTTACAAGATGCACAAGAAGAGTCTCTGCTAAAATGAACAAAGTTTTACGTTTGATCCAATACAATAGGGTGATTAAGAAGGAACTTAGGAGCGAAGCTTCTGGTCTCAACATCCTACAGCCAGATAAATGATGGGGAATGGTTCAGTTTTGCAAAATTTTGAGTATCATTTTTTATATTGTTGCATGAGGACATGAAATGACTTTAGCATGGGGGAAATGTTGAGTCTCCATTTTGACACTTCTATTATCCTATATTATCATCTATCTGAGTCTATTTTACCCATGATATGTGTATATGATTGACCATTTCCTCCACAAACCTACTTTGTGGCCTTTTCTATGTGCATAGAGAGGTAACCTATGTTAAAGCATGATTTGTTTGATTTTGTTGATTAAATTGGATTGAATGATTGATAATTTATGCTCCTAATTACTTTGAATCTTAATTAAGAAAATCCATCTGGTACTCCGCTGGATCCGGTACTCCATTGATCCGGTACTCCGCTGGATTCGGTACCCTGCCTGATCCAGTACTACCATTTCAGTGCCTATTCCAGTAATCAATGCCTATTCCGGTACCACGAACTCAGTGGCTATTCCGATACCACTAGCTCAATGCCTCATCCAGTACCACCATCTCAACGCCTCATCTGGTTCTATCCTCACACCTATTACGATACTACCTTTACACTGGTCCGGTACCCATAGTCATGATTGTTTCCATCTGGTACTCAACCCCGTCTATAGGATTTACATGTTGAACGAGTATGCTGGTGGTGATTCCAAGAAGTTAGTTGGATAGAAGTATCTTGAGGTAGTTTTGGAGATCACGATAGACTTTATCACTCATGCACTTTGTGTCATGAGGATGAAGTCCATCCCTAGAGATACGATATGAATTACCAAGTGTAATATTTTGAAACCATTTGATAATTATCCTCAGACCTTGGTTATAGCGACTAACCTTCTTTATAAGGGATGTTGTGTAGATGATAAAAAGGAAGTAGTAATTAAAGGATGATATACATTGTTATGTTGAATGAAATATTGAACTGCTTATTCAATCAATCAATTGAAGGAATAAAAATGATATTTTGTGCAATTCATGAACATGAGTAAAGAATTTTAGTCTGCAATTCCAGGTACCTTGATGGTTCGACAAGGGCCCACCGCCCCACCCAAATTAAACCTCCCTGTACATGTCTTTGTGTGTTGTAAGTCAATTGTGTGATTGTGAACACTCAATAGTTGTGTGTTGTAAATGATTTTAAATGCATTTTAAGTACAATAAAGATTTATTTGATTTTGAATCAGTGTGAGTAAATGGTTATACATTGAACAGAGTAGATAATTCCATTTCCATTTCTGCAGATTGATATTTAGATGATAAGAGTTTGATATATGTGTGGGATTGTTAAGCAAGAAAATGTTATTGTTTTGAATTTATAATTGTGGTATTCTTAGTAGGTATAGGAACCATAAGACTTCATCTCTCACCTTCATGTTCCATATAATGAAGTCTCTCAATCATATGGATTGTTTCATGTATTAAAGAAGGTTTGATTGTAATTAATAGAGTTGTGATTGATTTATTTCTAAGAGTGAATAAAGTGGATTGTTAATTACTGTTTCAATTTCTACAAGAAGCAAGATTTAAGTTCATATCTTCATTTCATGAGCCTGTAATGAACAAACTTGTCATCTAAGCAAGTACCTTTTCAATTGAGTGTTTGTTTGAGAGTTTTGTTATCATTTTTATCTTATGATTTTAAAGTTGTGTGAAGTATTCAGATATTCTAGAAACAGAGTGTTATGTTATTAATTATTCCTTGATTGAGCTAGATACAATAGACATAGATAGGTTACCTATTTTCAACACATATAGTGTAACAACTCCTTTGATTACGAATCTTGGATTAATATATAAATGAGTGCAATATACTAAGCATATATATACACCAACAAAGACTGTTCACACTCATACCTCTCCATACATCAAGAAGGATAATACCTTACATGAATAAGTCTCTCNGTGAGTAAATGGTTATACATTGAACAGAGTAGATAATTCCATTTCCATTTCTGCAGATTGATATTTAGATGATAAGAGTTTGATATATGTGTGGGATTGTTAAGCAAGCAAATGTTATTGTTTTGAATTTATAATTGTGGTATTCTTAGTAGGTATAGGAACCATAAGACTTCATCTCTCACCTTCATGTTCCATATAATGAAGTCTCTCAATCATATTGACGGTTTCCTGTATTAAAGAAGGTTTGATTGTAATTAATAGAGTTGTGATTGATTTATTTCTAAGAGTGAATAAAGTGGATTGTTAATTATTGTTTCAATTTCTACAAGAAGCAAGATTTAAGTTCATCTCTTCATTTCATGAGCCTGTAATGAACAAACTTGTCATCTAAGCAAGAACCTTTTCAATTGAGTGTTTGTTTGAGAGTTTTGTTATCATTTTTATCTTCTGATTTTAAAGTTGTGTGAAGTATTCAGATA
The DNA here is from genome assembly GCA_032191745.1 of Picea mariana. NCBI lineage: Eukaryota > Viridiplantae > Streptophyta > Pinopsida > Pinales > Pinaceae > Picea > Picea mariana. The sequence continues at coordinate 80,827 of JASDQU010102425.1, forward strand.
TTCTAGAAACAGAGTGTTATGTTATTAATTATTCCTTGATTGAGCTAGATACAGTAGACATAGATAGGTTACCTATTTTCAACACATATAGTGTAACAACTCCTTTGATTACGAATCTCGGATTAATATATAAATGAGTGCAATATACTAAGCATATATATACACCAACAAAGACTGTTCACACTCATACCTCTCCATACATCAAGAAGGATAATACCTTACATGAATAAGTCTCTCAATTCTTAGGAGTAGTATCACTATGGATTTCTAACTCCACTCATTATCTCTCCATTACTCCCATCCTTTCAAAGGGATCACATAAGGAATTATACAGTTTTTCCTCACTCTCTCTTAAGATAGAGAATTAAATCCTAGATCCACAAAAATAGGATCTAATTACAAAAGAGGAAAACCAAGATCCATGAATGTAGGATCTCAAACTATCTTCAAGCACATATTGGGAAAAGTATCAAAACCACCCAAGACTCTTCATTCATGTGCTTGATTCTCTCAACCTATAATTGAGAATAATGGAAAGTTGGTGTGAGGTGGTTTCTCACATAAAAACCAATTTCCAAAATTATAATTTAATGATAAATAAGTGAGTCTGATTTCTCTCACAAGTATTAATCATTTTACATCAAAAGTGAATAATAATGTATGAGTTTTTCAAACTCTCATAAAGAATAATTGAATGCATGAGAATCTCATAAAATCATAAGAATGCATGAGACCCTTTTCCTCACAAAGCATTAATAAAATGCATGAGAAAGTAAAACTCATAAACATATAAGTTCACCACCTTCACCACTCTGCAAATCAACTTGGTGAACACAATAAAGTCCTTCCATGTGTGGGAATACGTTTGGATCACTTGTATTACGTCTCTTTGTGAATACCAAGAACTATGGTTGTTTCTGGAGTAGATTCTCTTGAATACACAAGTACTCAGCCATTCTAGAGTGTGACTGCATATCCTTCACCTCAAATGCTACAATTGAGAGTAGGTTTACCTTTAATTCTGGAACATACAACATATTCTTGATTCCCAGAAATCCTGCCTACTCAAGATGAAATATTATGTATCCATACCCTCTTATTGCTTGTCTAGTGTTGGTTCTATATCCGACAAAGAAATCTGTGTAGGATTCTAAAAAAGTCAAAAATATTGATCTCATCCCTGTAATGTGGTGAGATGAGGCACTTTCCATGAACCATTATTCGATGTATTCATATATCACTTTTCCAAGACCAACCATCAAGAAGTATTCTTTCCCAAGCCTTTCAGTAAGACCATTGACTTCATCTGGAGCTTCTGCTTATCTTCTCTCAAGTGTATTTACATATTTATTGTTTTGTTTCAGACATAAGTTTGGGTAAAGTGTACAACACTTCTCAATATGGTGTCCACTCTTACCAAAATAAGAGTAGAGTGTCTTGTTTCATGATCCCTTCTTATCGTTCCTCCTTTTCTTCTGACTTAAGAAATGATCTTTACCTTTAGCCTTCTTATTCAAGGGATTTACTTGCACAAACTATATTCTTCAACACTTCTCCACATCATGGTTTCTAATTCCACAAGAAGCACATGGATAAATATACCATTCACCACTCATAAATGTCTTCCTTCCTTATCCTGTAGCATGCACATATTTCCCTGAAGATTCTTTACACGTGTTACTTTTATTTGAACTAGAAGGTAAGGTCAATTTCTTATACAAGGCTTATTTATCTAAAGTTCTCTTTGCTTCAACTACCATTAAGCATTATCCATCTTTATGTTAATAAGAACAATGCGAGGATTCATCTTTCTCGGTCATGTTTTTCGAGGGAGATAGCCTCTCTTACATTGGAGAATTTACATTATGTGCTTGTCCAACTCTACTGATTGATTGTGCTAATATCTGCAACTTACTTTCTAATTCATGAAAAATACTCATGTGAAAATATTCATGACATATCAGTTGATCTTGTAACCTTTTATTCTCTTTCCCAAGAGTTTGCAACTTCATTCTTAGCTCATAGTTCTCTTTCTGGTTTCGACGATTAATGCTTTTTTGCAACCTCAATTTCATGATAACTTTACTAATATGGTTTTATTGATAAGAGACTTCAAGGTCTTAACAAACTAAACTCTTGTATCTCATGTCACATCAACAACTTGCAACACACATCAAAACTGTTGGATAAATTTATATTTTTGACACACTAGTTCAATGGGAGTTAACTGACTAGTTCTATTATAGGACTTGCAATTTTGACCATCCCTATTATGCATGCATGCATGCATTCATAAGGAAATCTAACTACTTTATTTATTTTCTTAATTATGGAATGTTCTGCCCTATATATGAGTGTATTCCACTCATTCATTTTATCATATTGGTCATATTTATCATCATTGTATCAATCATCATTCATTGATCAACTCATTGGAGTAGTGTGAATATATTTTCTCATTCTTCCATATTGAATCTCTCGTCCTTTGTTGATAAAATTTGTTTGTAATTGATTTATCTAGATATATTGTGTAGGTTTTTATGAAACATTGACATGGTATCATAGCTATGCTTCTTGTATCAAGATAGACATGCCAGAGAATAAGCAAAATAGGAGTTTCGGTGAGAAAAATCCATGTAACAGACATCGTCGTATCCTTTCTTTGTCGAAAAGTGCGACAAGTTGAAGTTGTCACAAATTCTCCCCGTTGAAAGGTGCGAAAGTCTCACTCTGGCCTAACATTGTTTTTAATTTTGGACTTGTTGCACCTTAGTACACTGCCAAAGTGCAACAACTAGGTGCCTGTCACTCTGTGTATGAAGGCAAGGTGCAACAACCTATGAAAGTGCCCCTTTTGTTGTAGTGATTTCTCCCAAATTAGGAAATGACCCATGTGAGAATTAAATCGAACCATTCTGCAAGTGCATTTTCAAATTTTTAGAGAAAATCCTCATTGTTTGCTCAGAAAGGAAGCCAAAAAATTGCCTCCTAAAACTGATACGAATTTTCCATCTGTAAGTATCTTTTCTGCAATGATTTCTTAGTTGTTCACTTTCATATTGAGAGTAAATTTTTAGGGGTTCTAAGAAGCAATGGGATAGATGGATACAACACTAGTGGTAATCCTCACACCATAAAATTATTTTCATTGGAATCCGAAGGATGAATTCCAACTCAGAAAGAAAGGACTATAGAACTTGATAATGGGGACAAAAACAGAACCTACATTAGTAATTGAGAAGACCAGATGGGAAAACCGAAAGGATGAGGCCATATGAATTCTTCTTGAATTTATATCATCTTATTTATGGTTTCATGTTGCTGCATACAAGAATCCAAACACAATTTGGAACACCTTGGAAAGTTGTTTGGAAAAAAGGATGAGAGGAGAGGTCATATGCTTGAGGTAGAGTTGAATACTTTGGATACTAAAAGTTTTGATAATATACACTATTTATTTACTAAGTTTAAATATTTTATATTGAGATTAGAATCATGTGGTATTGATAAGTCTAAACAAGTGGAACAACTTATTCTAACAATCTTGGCCAAGCTAGGACCAAGATATGATGTCTATGTTTCCACTTTCCATTCTAGAAGGCATCTTATGGGAAAAGATTGAAAGATTCCTACCATGGATCAATTCATTGATTCTCTCACAAATGAGCGAGAAAAATTCATTCAGATGGGCCTAATCAAGGATCCCAAAGAACATGCACTCACCATGCGTGATAGAAAAGGATCATCCAAACAAAACATAAAGTAGAAACAAAATGAGGAGGGATATTCCAAACCTTTCAATGATTCTTTAGGTTTCAAAGACTCTTCAGATTCCAAGAATAAGAATAAGTGAAAGAAATGTGTTTATTGCAATAAACCAAATCATGAAGAATCAACATGCATGAATGAACATATCGATCTTATGGCACATGTACTTCAACATAACAACCTTAGAAACTTCATTCCAGAAGGATACAAGAAGAAAAAGGAAGAATATCCTACGTCTAAGAAAGGTAATAATCACACCCTTGCTGCAATGAATTCCTCATTTGAATCATGGATTATAGATTCTAGTGCATCACATTATATGGCAGTGAAAGAGGAATTTTTGACTTCTTTGAGTTCATGCTCAAGACCCCCTATTCTCATGGGGGATGATACTCCAGTGGAAGTAAAAAGAGAGAGAAGAGTGGAACTGCATAATGGCAGTTTTGAGAATGTTTTACATGTTCCAAATATTTTTATGAATCTGCTCTTAGTTTATCAGATCACTCAAGAAGGTAAAAAGGTTGAATTTACATCAGGTTCAGTTTTTGTACTTGACATGTGTGACAATTGCATTATTTCAATTAGTGAGGTGGATCACAATTAAAGGTTATATAAGTTCACTAAGTCTTATGGCAATGATTCCTCTTTTCTACTTACACATAAGGAGAGTAATTTGCATGCAATTTCAGTGCAACATGCAGATACTCTTGTGCTTCCATCAGTATCATACATTAGATATGATTCCATAAACTCATATTTTGTACATGGAAATAAGTAGGTAGTACAGCTAGATAAGAATCCAATGCTATAGATTCAACAGATTTCCAAGAGGGAACAGTTCACACTTCAGGAAGTAGGTGTCCTTGCAGGGAATCCATTGGATTCAAGGAGGACTTGATATCAACATGAGTATCCTTCTCATCTACTTTCATCTTCTAAACTTGTGATTCCCATGCATTGCTATATGGTTCAATCTACTGATCCACAAACCTACAATAAGGTTGTGGGAAATCCACTATGGAAAGAAGCCATTTAGGAGGACTAAGACTCACTCCTAGAGAATTAGACTTGGCATATGGTTCCACTTCCACTAGAAAGGAATATTTCCAGGTGCAGATGTGTCCACAAGATCAAGAGGTATAAGGATAAACAGGTTGCCAAAGGACTTCATTAGATCCATAAAGATTTCTACATCTTCACGAATACTTTCAGTGAGTAGAAGCTTAAGAATTTTCGGGATTGTCTTGGAGTGAAGCTTAAGGACTTCATTTTCTTCTTTTGAATCATTGTCTTTTGAGGGGGG
>JASDQU010102425.1:93373-106291 GCA_032191745.1 Picea mariana
CTTATGCTCGTAGGATTTTTTAATAGCCTCAGCCTTCTCTACTACAACGTCTGGTAAGTCAATGTCAAGATCAATCAAGGGCTTAGGAGATGGCAGTAGGACATGGAAGGGAACGGGTGGCTAGACCTTGGTTTCATTAGCCACAGGCTTGTCAACCTGGACAGGGTCTGTGTCATCAAAACCATTTCTAGCGATGAAAGTTCTCCAGCTATCACCATGTAAACTCAAGTGATAAACAATGATAAGTTTAATTAGTCCATGATGGAACAGGATACTGTCAGACTTCTTTCTTTTAAACCTTTTAGACATTTTATATAGGCTACACTAAAAGTAAAAGGGCATATTCAACGAGTATCCTATAAAATTCATTAACAAACGTAGGTGGTAGNAAGTGATAAACAATGATAAGTTTAATTAGTCCATGATGGAACAGGATACTGTCGGACTTCTTTCTTTTAAACCTTTTAGACATTTTATATAGGCTACACTAAAAGTAAAAGGGCATATTCAACGAGTATCCTATAAAATTCATTAACAAACGTAGGTGGTAGAGAAACACGAGTCCATATCGACCTTCACAGGTCATGAACTGTTTGACTATTATGAAAAGATCATGCCATCATGGTTTGAGCATGGATATGGGCATACCTTTGTCACAAGAGGTGACCTTTCGGGAGACGAACAGTAGTGGCCATGGAACCTCTTCCACTTTCAAATTTTTGAACCAACACTGGCCCATGGCAGGTAACCCTGTAGCAGAATTGATAAACTTCTCATCGATTTCCAACTATATGTCACCCACCTTGGCTCTACATCCATCAAACGTCAGAGCAAACTGCTGTGACACAAGTAAGTTAAAACCCTCAAATCTCTGCACGAAAGTAAGCCAACCATTATCCTCCAAGTCCTTCTAGGCATTGTCAAATAACAGTAAGGCTTGGCTGCTGTTCGGTTCGATTCGCACAATCGGTGCCATGGAGCCGAGCACACGGTGAATGAGCCAGGGTTTGGGTCATAGTATACACAGGAGCAAAGTGCACGAAGGGTTACCCGAGCGAACAGAGGTAAAATAGAGAGAAGAGATAGACATTAATGTCATCGTGCGAAGGTGGTGGAGCTTATCTCTGCCATGCATAATAGTTATTGCCGAAGTACAACTGTTGGCTTATAGTTGTTCTACCGATTATATCATAGTTCAACAATCATGTCACTTTGCCGACCAATGAAACCAATAGTAGGTGTATAAACCAACGCGCACAATCAACGTTATGCCAAAGTTTTAAAACATCAACCAATACCAAATGTTTAACCATGCGCCAATGTATTGTAACAGCTCATATCAATAGTTTAAACAAGGTGCCAATGGGTCTTCATATAATCAACATACCAATAGTTATGAAAACATGAACATAGGCATTATATTAAAAGATATATATGAAGGATTCAATCATAACCCCTATGTATTTTCATGAAACCAATTGGTCAAGTAGGTCAAATAAAATGCAAATCCAAATGCCAAAGCATTACAAACTCAATGAAACCAAGTCACACAATCAATACGAGAATGTCCAATGAGTATAGTTCGAAAGTTTTGTCAGCTGCATAATGATAAGTGAAAAGTAAGCGCAATAGGCATATTGACAAGAAGGATCATGACAGTTCAAATAATGATTTCAATGCAACTTCGAAAGACTAAGTTTTCACGCTTACAGTCATGAAAACAAAATGAAAGTAAATGTGCAAATGTCGCAAAAATAAAAGTGTCGTTTATTAAACATTGCGACGAAAAATTGATGTTTGCAAAACATTGGTGTAGGCAGCTTATAAGACAATAGAAAAAATGTGGATTGGATGCCAACAGGTAGCTCTAATCATGTATTCAATTTTTGCTGCTCGATTTAAATGCTTCAAGAAATAGGACATATAAAGTCAACATTTTTTTTTTCGTTTTACTAAGGAATTAGACTAATTATGCAACAAACATATGATTACTCTCAATTATTGCACACTCCCTACCATGAATTTATGCAAGCCCTCGTATACATCTCCTCGTATGGAAATCATTCATCCTGTCACTCTGTTTTTGCCCTCTTCTATGTTCCAGTATTGCCCTGTTCCATTACTGTCCTATTCCGGTACTACATAAACATGTTTTGATACCAGTTACCAATATAGTACTGATGCTAAGGTGATATGATCTTTGTCATGTGCTTAACATCATTTTCACTTCAGGTAATTAGAGGTATGGGCTAATCTCTTCATGTTCTTTCTATCAAGGATCATTTAAGTCATGTGTTGAATTGTTTTTACTCTCAAGTACATCTTCCTCCTACATTTCTACACTCAACCTTGAATGAATCATCCTTGCTTTCCTTTAAGAATATATTTCCACATTTAGCTTGATATGATAATGGGTGCACTTGTCTTATTACCTCATCATTTTGAAAAATTGATTGCTAATTGAAATATCCATTGAAAAGTGGTGACACCATTATGTATAATACTAACCTAGTTGATTCAACAAATTCTTATCCAAGTTTATCTTGGAGGTATTGATGAAAACCTCATGTGGTGGACCACCCTTGCAAAACCTCAATGAACTTTCATGCGAACCCTAATAGGATTAACTAGAGGGACCTCTTAGTCATTATCTGAGATGTTCCATTATACATTGAATAGATGATATTTAAGTTGAATGTGGATGATGTCACCCTTGGGATAATTGCAAACAATTAATTATGTGCCTAATAACTCTAAAACACTCTTGTACCACCTGCCTTCCTTATACTCTAAAGCTGTTAATGAGAAGTATACATAATTCTAAATCTTTTGAGTAATATAATAAAAAGGAAGTATCAGGAAGTACAAGTAAACTCGCTGGGGTACTGAATAGGCCTGCTGGCAGCGAGGCCATGCTTGTGTGGTACTGAGGAAAACCCGTCGGGGTACTGAACATGCCTGCTAGAAGTGGGGTTATGCCAAGTAAAAAGAGTTGAGAAACATAAAGTGACACACTTAAAACTGAACAAAAACCCTTGGGTCTCATTCTAAAGCAATCAATATCAAATCAAGGCTAGGATATGACCTTTATATCTCTCGGACGGTGTTCTTAAGAACCTTCAAGTATCCACTTTAGAGTTCTATCTTTAAAATAAATAGGTTTGCATGAGAAGTGGGACCCTCAGTATGTGTAATTCACCTTACCTAACCAAGAAGAGCTTCATCTCTAAAAACTTGGATAAGAAACGAGTTAGTCATCTTGGGATATATTCTTTTATGTGTTCCTCTCTTCAAATGAGATCTAAACTATGCTTATATCACTTTTGTTTTAGAGGTAATCTAGGCAGGGAGGCCTATTAGCCAAAGTCATTATGAAAAATCTTGGCCACTATCCTATAATCATATTAGAGTCATAGCCAACCCTTTCTCCTAAATTTGATCGAAAACAGAATGGATAAGACTTAACGTCAAATCACTAATGGATCTAATATATTATCTATGACTCCACTTGTCTGTCATAACTACTTTACCATGGGTAAGAAATGTGAATCATAAGCCAGAAAGTTTATATTGTTTAAACTTAGGAGCTGAAGAAGGATGAAACTTCAGGGAATGCTTGATCAAGTGAAGAGTACCATCAATTTTGAAATTTTGAAGATCATTGTTGCATGAGGACATGCAATGGCTTAAGCATGGGGGAATGTTGAGTCTCAGTTTTGACATATATAATGCCCTATATTACCTTGTATCTGATCCTTTTTGCCTATGTTATAATCCTATACATGACTATTTCCTCCCAAACACATACCCAATGACCTTGTTCATGTGCATAAAGGGTAAATTATGATTAAGGCATGATTTGTTTAGTTTTTCTTGAGTTAATTTGACTAAATGTTTGATTTTGCATGATCCTAATTGTTTGACTCTTAGGAAGTTTTGATCTGGTACTATCACACTYTGTGCTATTCTGGTACTGCCCATGCATCTAATTCGATACTCAGGATTATGACTATGTGTATTATGGTACTAAACAACTACCTACAGGATTTTCGTTCCAGTATTTCGGTACTCAAKTTTCACCTCGCTTTCTGGGCCGATGACGATGGATCTAAAAATTTGGGGACATGGGTTTTGTCTAGAGCCATGTTTTCATTCTTCCTCATGTGATAGAATCTCCATATTGCACACGTGTGGACATCCAGCTCAGGGGGAACGATCCATCCTCAATCTTTGCCAATTTTCCAGAAATTCTAAGATCATGCCCAGATTCGAGGGAACTGTATTTTCTTGATTAGCTAATGGTTGTACTCGACCTCCATTGATGGAAAATGGTTTTGATTTGGATTGGATTGTCTAGATCCAAAATTGTAATGTAAAAATCATATAAATTGAGTGATGGTTAAGCCAAAAGGGGGAGGAATTGTTATGTTGCAGATTGGATTTCTGAACATGTTATTTCTGTAAACATACTTGCTGAAGAATTAATATGAAGTTAAGTTCATCAATTCCATGTGTTTTGTAAAGTTTACTGTTCTTTGAGTTTCTTTGAGCTTCCTTGTTGGCACGGTAAGGGCCCACCGATCCAACCAAGGTAAGCTCCTTTGTAATTATTTTGTGAATGCAATTCTATTTATGTGTGAGTGAAACAGTTTCATAGTTTAATTGTAAAACCAGTTAGTATAATTCATTTCTTTTGCATTTCAGTCATACATTTGATAATGTTCAATATAGATTTGTGATAATTATGTGGATGTTCATAATTTCTGAGTGAGCATTTATTATTCTAATTGTGTGTGAACAATCATTTGCTAAGTTGTGTGCTTAACCATTTGTTTCCATTTTGCAAGTAGAGGAACAATTAAGATCCCATCATCCACTCTACATGGACCATTAAATGGAGAATTTTAATACCCCTAGTGTTTTCTATGCAAGAACAAATAGTTTCTTCTAGAATTGATTAAGTTATGAGTGATTTCCTTTTGAATATTGTGTGCAGGAAATTGATTACAGTTTACAGTTTCGATTGCTACAGGAAACAAGCTTCTCAAATTCATCTCTTTAATTCATGACCCTAGAATGAATAGAATTTCTCCTTACGATAGAATCATTAGATTGATTGTTTTTCTTGAGAAGTTTTATTATCAGTTTTCTTTGCTAAGTTTGAAGTTGTGTGAAGCATTTGGATATCCTAAAACAGAGTATTAATTGTTGATTAGTTTAGTTTGTACAAGGGGTCACGACGTAAGTAACTGTGTCAAGAAGATGATGGCAGTTACCCATGAAGGATACCTATGGGTGGAGGAGTCTATCTCGATAGACATAGAGCTCATTGTATTCATTTGAAGGCTGCCATCTTGGGGAGAGAGCCACGCATAGTTCCTCGATGAAAAGAAAAAGGAGAAGGCGCTAGATGAGGAAACGAAGAAGATGTATGGCATAGAAAGAGGGTCATGCATATTCATCATCAAGTGCATCAGTGATGCAACAACATGACTAGCCACCAAACTCATGGTGTGCAAGTTGCTTAGAAAGTGTCGCAAGGAGGATGTAATATCCCTAAGGCTGAACCCAATTGTAAATGTAAATGCAAATGTACTTAAGCTGGTGAGCTATCTGACATCATTCTATATGCACCTTTCATGGCATAGTGTGTGCATGTACTACACAGTGAAATGATGAAGTGTGCACACTCCAGGATACCGCACGCAACATCTTAAGTGTGCATGATTTTGAGGCCAATGAGCCTTTGTGTATATGCTATGTTTTATAGGCTGGTGAGCTAGTTATTATAAGCTAGGATGCTTATGTTTGGATTAGGCTGAAGAGCCTAGATGTTAAAGGCCAGTGCGCCTATTTTTATACATGTCTCATAAATAATATAAAATACATCACTGCGCACAGACCGACCATGATAAAAGAGACGAGGGACTAAAATCCACTGGTTAGGGAAAGGGAGGGGCCTAAGAGTTAAGGAAAAGGGTTGAGCTAGGGAGATTTATCCAAAAAGGAATATTATATTAATATTCTTAAATCATAAAGTATGGATAATTATTTTATCCAAAGTTCTAAAGTTGGGGACAAGTGGGCCAAAGTAGCTCCCAACATGACAAGTATCAAGTTGGGGACATGGATACATATTTTTGGGACTTAGTTCATTTCCTGACATCTTTTTCATCATTTTTCCCATCATTTCTTCCATCATTCAGTCATCCATTCATTCATCCATGAGCATGCACACACCCATTGAGCTATCTTTCATACCTTCATGACTGTACCTTAACTTTTATTCATGGGCATTTTGTGAGGGTGTAGCTAGTTAGCTTGGGAGCTGTATTGAAGAAGTGAGTTGTTAGGCCGATGGGATATTGAAGAGGCGGGTTGTCAGGACTGTGAGAAATTCTTCGAGTGAGAGAATTATTGGAATTGGTTTCTTGAAGGTGCTAAACTGCAACTACAGTGCTTTGAGACTTCTTGTTCAACCTGTTGCTGAAGCCCAGAAAGGAAGTGGGGCAGCCAAAGGACTGTTGAGCTGAGAAGGGGCACACTTCCTGGGTGGTACAGGCATGTGGGGAATGAGGGACTATAGGCTGTTAGTTTGAGTTGGCACCTGTGACAGAGTCTTTACTATTGTCTATGAGCCTTTATCCTAGTTAGGAATCCATTTACCCAAGTGGAGTTTAGTCCCAGCTCTGGGGTGACTCACTGTTGAGAGTGATGAACAGTGTGGTCTAAGGCTGGGAGGTTCGTGGAAGGTCTACACACAGTTGGTGACATTATTACCAATTTACATTTTTCATTATTATTCACATGCTTATTTTTATGGGTTGTCATATGTGCGGTTATGACTGTCTGTACATTTATGGGTATTTCCTGTGTATGCTGCTTGTATATGTTTATTGTATTTCTGTGTGAATTCATGTATTTACAGATGTATTTATGTGTTTACATTTTATATATAATGCTTCCGCAAGAGTTCTATGTGTGTATGTTTTAATTGCATGCAGTTCAAAAAAATTTAGTGACATCGCTCAGTTGCATACTAGGTATGTTACAATATGTTCCGCAGAGAGAAAACAATAAGAGTTCTCTAGCGTCGCGTGGCCCGGCATGGATGGTCAAGGCAAGGATGATTTTAGGGGATAAATTTCTCTCATGGGGTAATTTTCCATGGTTTTTCCAAAAATGAGATTCGCTATTTTAAAAATTATTCGCCCAAATTCTGTATGATAAAATTATTTTACCTTAAAAATAGCCAAAATTTTATAAAAACTATGTAAAATACTTAGAAATTTGAATATTTTTAAAAACATATTGCCAAACATTTATAGTTGATATATGAAGGATTAGTAAGATTTGCCAAGGTTTCTACATTTTAAAATAATTTTCCATCCTTAAAATCATCCCTGGGTCAGGGACGTTACAGAGGAAGTCCCTCCCAGGGTTGTCACAACTACAACACAATGTCCAGAGGGTAATGAGCCAATATTAGGGCTTAACAATTTTGCAATGACTATAATATAACTCTTGGTCATTCCATAGGTTATTACCCACAGAGTAATGGGTTGGTTGAGTCATCCAACTAAAGCTTGACCAGAATTATTAAGACACTTTTGCAGGAAAACAAGAAACCTTGGCACAAGAAGCTTATCTATGCACTCTGGGCTAGTAGGATCACCACCAAGAGTTGTATTTCTACATCACCCTTTCATATTGCATATGGCACATAGTCATTTTTTCCTACTTCATTAGGACTGCCAGTGATGAGACTATTGCAAGAACAGGAAGTTAAACCAAATGATGCTCAAAGGAGGATAAGCCAACTAATCCATGTGAAGAAAATGAAAGAAAAATTCTTCAAAAACTCACAACTACACCAAGAAAAAATTAAAAGAGCCTTTGACAGACATACTAAGGATGATGATTTCAAGGTAGGTGATTTGGTGCTAAAGTGGGATGCAAGGAATGAGGACAAAGGCAAGCATGGAAAGTTTGACCACCCTTGGTTGGGACCACTTAGGATTGTTTCATACCATGGGAAGAATGCTTACTTACTGTAGGGGCTCAATGGAGATCTCATTGGTGGAGGACCTGTGAATGGCAGGTTTCTCAAACACTATCTTTTTTTTTTAATTTCAGTCTTTCCATTTCATTGTAAATAACCATTTTATTTTTTAGATGAAACATTTGAAGTCAATAATCAACAAAAAATTGAATCAAGAAGTGAATGCCCTACGTTTATGCTGAGTTTAGTCAAGTTGTGTCAAAAAAGTCTTGTCAAAGAGTTTGTTTGTCAGTTTAGAGTCTTTTGAGTAAAATAAATCCCAATGGTCAGGAACTTGGTCTAATGTTCTTTGCTACCTCATTGGGAGGATAACATCTCCATTGGAGACATATGTTAGCATCAATATTTTTAGGGTAAAACTTAAAGTTTGTCTAAATTTTGAAAATTCATGCCATGGTCTTAGGAATATCAAGGCATTCCTAAATTGAGTCACAGTTTATGTATATAGGTTTTCATGGGATGGTGTTGGCCCTTGACCAAGTTTTGAGTTACTTGGTCATATTTGACCATTTTTGGGACTTCGACAACTTGTCGAAGATGGAGCACCAAATGAAGCAGAGATCAAGGGATCTCGGCCCACTCTTGGGTCCCTTTTTGGGTTTTGGGGATATGTAATGGGAAAGGGATGTAGGCTCGTGGGTTTGCCCATGCTTAGGCCCATTTTGTATGTATAAATAGACATATAGGCATGTAGTAGAGAGGGAGAGGGATTGTATTGTATCTATGTGACATGGGCTAAGTGCCAAGAAGGGAAATGTGTGATCAAGAGCTTTGTGAATTTTGTATAGAATTGCATAGCTTAGTGCAAGTCCCTGTGTGAAGATATAGAAGGCTTTATGATTAAAGGTAAGGAAGAAGGATCTAGAGGGCTGTGCAGATCTTCTGTCCTGTGCGAAGTAAGGGTTCCTACGACATTGTGCTTGTAACTGATTGGCCAATGATAATATAGAATAAGAGTTGGTGGACGTAGCCCCAGGGTGGGGGTGAACCATGTAAATCTGTGTGTTATGCTTTGTGCCCTGACTTGTTTTGTTTATCTCTACTTTTGCTAAGTGATTTGATATATTTAGACAGATATATTTATGCTTTGTGCTTAAATATGTGTTTGAATAGTAGATATGATATGTATGAAGATACTTAGTGTTGAACTACGGGATGTAACTTGTTTACTGTTGCTAAGTGCTAAGTTACCTTAGATATAAGTGACTATGACGATGCTCTCTGCTATATGAGAATTATAACAAGGACTGAATATTGATGAATAACTGATGCTATGTGCTATATAAGCGATATAATCACAGATCTGTGTCCCAGATAAGGTTGCATACATTTGAGTCCTGCAACCACCCCTGCCTCTACCTCGGTTGAGACTTCATCTACTTCAGAGGTGTTGCCGAAAGGGTCGGTAGTATGGGATTTGTTGGTATGCTCTAATAAAGTTGAAACCTGGGTCTGCCCCTGTGCCAAAAAATGGTTCCGTTGCTAGGACCTAAAACTGTGATTGCTGGGAACTGAGGAAGAAGAAGCTTTGTGCAAAGATTTGTCCTGAAACTATGGAAACTCTATGCGTGGATCTGTGCCCTAGTGCACAGTAATCCACTTGATCTAAAAATMTTTTTTCTAAAGAAAGGAAGAACATATATGAAGAAAATAAGCGAGATCTGAATGCTTTATGCTCTAAGAAAGGTAAATGTGGAAGTTTCTGAAGAAAAGAGGTCAGATSTGCAGAAAAGAAGTAATATTTGTAAACGTTGTTCTCTAATAAAGGTAAAAATAGTTAAAAGGTCTTAGATATGGAAGATTTGTGCTCTATAKAAGTAAAATAAGTGAAAAAAATTGTTTCTAGAGTATCRATCTAGGTATGTTTGATAGATTTTGTCCTAGATTGAAAACTAGGGCTTTAATAGATGAAAGAAAGCTTGATATGAACAGATATTATAAGAATAGTGATAGATATGTTATACCTATGCATAGAAAGAATGTTTGAACAAAAAAATGGATGTAGGATCCTAGAAAGAATTTTTTGCAGACTAGCTACCATGATCCTAATGCACAGTATAGAAGAAATTGGGGATCATTTAAAAGGAAGAGAGGATTAACCCTATGTTATAGTTGCAGAAGACTGGGACATCTAGCTAAGGAATTCCCTGGTGGAAGACCTAGTTGTATTTGTTGCAAAGATTTGGACCATGAAGTATTGGATTACCCTAGAATGATTGCTAAGCTCGAAAGAATGAATCTAAATGAAGAAAACTCTGAAGCAGATCCAAAAATAGTAGAACCCCAACAAGAATCAGAGAAGGTATTGCTGCAGATGAAAGACACCTTGAATGATCACCGACATGTTAGACTACCAGAGATCTTTAAAGAAAAATAATGCATTGAAGCAAGAATAGGATACTTCGACATTGACTCTGTCCTTGATGAAGAAACATCAATGAACATTATGCCAAAAAGAACTTGGGAAGCCATAGGAAATCCTGATATGACCCCTTCATTAGGAGGAATAGGACTATTCAAAGGAAACCTGGTGAACCTATGTGGAAGGCTCACACAGATATCTATGAATGTCAATGGAACTTCGACAGTAGAATATTTTGAGATTATCAAGTTTATTGAGGATAGCACCCCATTTACTATGTTACTTGGAAAACCTTGGATTGAGAGAGATCAAGCTAGAAAGAAGGAAGAAGAAAAGGTATTACAACAACAGAGACAAGAGCTAAAAGATTTTATGACCAGAAGGATCACGCAGTTGATTTGAAGCTATTTGACACTAGAAGCATAGATATCAAAACTGCAAGAACATTAGAGGACTCATAGAAGATTGAAGTATTTGTCTTATATATAGAAGAAGTACTACCCCTGAGTCTTAGGAAAGAATATCAACAACATGAAGTGACTATGTCCAAGGAAAATAAGAATCAAAATGAGAAAAAAACCACTAAGACGAAGGTCATGGGGAAGAACGCTAGGAAGCTGAGTAAGAAGAAGGATAAGATTGAAAGGTTACAATAGATTCCCTAAGGTACCTCGCAGAAGGAAAAATTGCAGAATTTGAACTTCGCCAAGATATCAGAACAATGAAATAGGCCACTTCGTCGTGGCGAAGCAATATAGCCATTAGAGGCCGATATACCCATTCGAATGCCACTCCGAATGGATCGAAAATCATTGATGGCTCATCACTAGACCATTGGACCACACCATAGTGGACAGAACACGAATTAATGAGGCTCATACCCATTGCAACGAAAACTGTTGCCAAGATAGCCTATTTATCTCGTCACACCATGACCGAAGAACACTTTTTCCAACTGAGAATTTGAATCCCGGAGACTAGAAATTGTATATAGTGATCATCATTCCCTCGTTGTTCATTCTTGAGCAGTGTCTAAGATCATTGTGACCCCAATAATTTATCCCAGGCGTGTATGTCTGAAGATCTTGGTGTACTTGAAGAATCTACGAAGGAAGTACTCACTAATCTCAGGATCGAGAAAATCATATCATAAATAAGGATGTCTGTAGGTGTGAAAGCATCATCAACATGAGGAGTCCAAGCTTCCCCATTGACTTCTCACAGAGCAGGAACTTCTAGAATTGCGAAAGAGACAAGAACGAAGCACAAAGACTACATTGCGAATGCCAAGATGATTCTGAGCATTCTACCTACCTACCTACCTCCTCTAAGTGGCACCATCAACCAAGACAGCGTGCCCATAGATTTTGACTATGCTTTTTCCATGGCATACCTCCCGAAAGGGATATGCGTAGTTCAAGACGACCAGGATAAGATCACAACATTGAAGTTCAGTGACTTCAACCTTGGTGATAGGAAGGCTTATAGAATACTCACCCTGCACAACCAGGACTAAAGGCAAAAATTTGAAGATTATCCCGCAACCATGGACCCAGAACCTTGCGCAGTCCACACTGCTCAATGTGATGAAGATCCTGCACTTCGGATGACATCAGGAGGTGAATGCATGTGTAAAGTTACTACTGTCATTCTATCACAGAGGTTACTTATGTTTGAACCATCGCATCACTATGGATCCAACCTTGATCAATCAGATCACAGGGTTAAGCATGAAGGGCCCTAACCCACAAGATTTTTACCCTGGAAAGACCTCTGATTGAGCATTAGCATAGAGAATCAAAGAGACTTATGGCAATGTCGAGAAGGGAATGTGAGGTTACAAAGTAACCTCTATCAAGAACGGCGCAGTGTGCCTCACATGTCAACTTATCACAGGCAAGATAGTTCACAAGAACCAGCCCACCCAAGTAACTGGATTCGTAGTTGACCTCGCAAAAAAGTGCACGAAGGGACTACAGATGAATTGGGTGCAGTACCTTGTAAACCAGCTGGAGCTTGATTTCAGAGAAGCGCAATACCAAGGGCATGAGTTCCACTTTAGCTGGTTTCTCATCCTAATTGCATTCATTACATGGGAAATGCTAGAAGGTGCGACCTTCCCCGACATCGAGCCCTTTGAACCTCTAGCTGCGAAGTTCTGTACACTATGGTACTCTAATGATATGAACAAGCAGTGGTAGTCTAGCGACATCTTCCATACGTACTACAACCAGTTGAAACAAGCCATCTACTCCAAGCCCCGGATGACCCCAAATACCCTCCACAGGTTTTGGCCCTTAATGAAGTTTAGCGTGGACTGCCACTTCATTTATATAACAACGCGCGTTGATGAGCACAAGAAGTAGTTGCAGTCATATTACAAGCTAATAGAGGAAGACTTAGAAGAAATCACTAAGGAATGATTGGTGGACCTCCTTATTCCAGCCAACCTTGCGGAGTTGTTCGATGTAGATATCCTAGAAGCTGCGCAGGA
>JASDQU010102425.1:178072-197783 GCA_032191745.1 Picea mariana
CCACAGTGACACCAAACTACTGCAATAACTGAAACTGATTCCTAAATATAATGATGAATCCATAATGAAACAATGCACATGAGAATTAGAAAATTTCAAAGGTGTATGATCCACAACTCTCGATATCCTTTCTTCTCAACCCCATCCTGTCCATTTCCATTGCCTTTGTGCAAAATTAAGAAAATAAATAAACACTATATGTTCAGTAAGACTCTAATGTCCTCAAAGCTCCAGTGACTAGGAAGACCCCAGTTTCCATCTCTGCACATGGGAGGACATGGTACGATCCTTATCAATGGATGTCCAACCTCCAAGACCCTTCTCTCACTCACCATTTTCAAGAGGAAAATAGTTACACTGAATCTTTCATGGCAGACACCATAGAATTACAACAACAATTGTAGGCCAATATGTAGTCCAGAATTCTTTAGAGATATCGACTCCCCCAGAGCATTGGGGTACCTGGTTATATTACCAGTGCATTCCTAAAGGAAAGGAATATCTATTTCTATGCAGGAGAGTGGAAAGACAACCTGGTTTAGTCGCATCATTCCATTATTATCTTAGGATTTGTTACAGGGAGGAAKTTTTGCTTGACTGGAATGAGATTGTAGAACAACTTGGTTATGTTCATGTGGGTATGTGTCGGAATTCAAGAATATCATCAGAGGTCTATTTGTTGCATTAAGMTAATATGAGAGTTGGGCTGCAAAGGATACGAGAAAGGGAGTCTGGTGTGCAATAGTTTATGGAACATCATTATGGTTTCTTTTACATTCTAACCAATACCCCTAATCAATTGTCTTGATGTAGTGTTGGGAATATACCCTCAAATAAATGGAAGAGTGTGGTCCAAGTAGTTGTAAATGTCACAATTGAGGATATGGATATGTTTGATAAGTACTTGGTGTTAGTTCTTCATAAGGGATGAATTCCATTAATTTTTCCATTGCATATGCCTCTACAAATTGACTTGAATTATGGAATGCAGCTTGAATACCTCACTCCATGGTTCCTACCAATGTCGGCTAACATGTGCACTATTGTTCCTAAATCGAATCATGATTTCAAGTCTTCTATTTTCCATGCAGTGATCTCGAAGAGATTCAACAGTAAATCCATCAATGATATTCAGAAGATCAATATCTTCTAGGAGCTCATCTTGCACTTCTTGTAGCTCTCTATCAAGACCTTCTTCTCCAAATACAACATCCAATGATCGAGGTTCTTGAAATACTGTATGGGATGTTCTACAAGTGCTCTTACCATATCTCAAGATGATATAAAAAATCACATAGGCACACAGAAAGGCATTTATTGAATACATTAACAGTTCCAACATTTGACAAACAACAATCTTGGCAACTCTGTTTCTAATTCATGGTTGATGACAATATTACAAAAAATGGATTTATGAGGTTGCAAGTGGGATCCCAAAATGTATATATTGTTTCTGCAAACCAACAGACTGTAACTTCACTATATGATGTTCCAAAAGTACGTCAATTTCTCTAGGATTTTCATTATTATCTGCAAAATGGACAAGAAACTTGATCCCATATATGCATACTGAACAATTTAACAAAAGGGACATATGTGGGGTTATAAGTGGGTATTGGTGGGATTACGAAAATAAGAGGCAAGGACAAGTGGTAGAATAACAGGCTTGAAATGATGTCTTTATGATAAATTTCCTTCATTTTCAATAAATCAAAAGGATTAGAAAAATGCTTACCTCAAGTCACCCTTGGAGTTGATACTTACATATCTAAATTCTGAGTTATTTTTGCATGAACTTGAGCTTTGAAGACCATATGGAAAATCTAAGTGTGCATGACCGGATTTGAAGAATGCATCCGGGTTGTTAGGAAACTATTGATATATTGCTTGTATGCAGTCTCGGTACCAAAACAAAAATCATGTTGTTGCCTTTGAGATGTTTGTTAGCAAGCAACCTTCTATAAGAACAAATATCGGGCATGGTAACAGTGACCTCCTTCTTTCCAACAAGCTTCCTTGTCAACTGTCTTATTCATAAAACATAAAAGAATTGTTGCATTGTATTTTAAACTGAACCACTAACTATATGCAGTTATTTGTTCATTGTCCTACCCTACTTGAGAAAAGAGAAATCCTTTTTTCAAGTATAGGAAAATTTACAGTGAAGCCATGTGCGTAACAGGGTTAGAAATATATCCATACTCGGGTTTAAAAGATAAATTTTAATGGATATTGGAGTATGAAGGACCAATTACTTTAATGATGAGATCAAACAATAATGAAAAGTAATAGAGTAGTGTGACCTGACAACTAATTGGAACCATCTTTCAATAGGATCAATATATTCTCATTTCCCTTCTTTCTTTAGGTCACACAACATGTTCTCCTTTTCCATTCCACGCAGATCATTTTCTTCAAGATGATTGGTCTTTGAGGTACACACAAGATCTGCTAAGAGGCATGCTAAGAACTCCTCAATATTAGGTTCTAATGGTTTCTCTTTGTTGCATTCTATCCATGATTCTTGAGTCTCCTCAAAAAATTGACAATAGGAATCCGAAGGGACTTCTAAATCTTCTTGTGGAGAGACAACTAAATTCTTGGCTACTGTCAAGATATGCTCTTCCTGAGAGGCAGATATCCTAGCTGCTGCTAGAATGAAAGAAAGTTCTTGGAGGAGCATTATTTAATCTCTTGATCATCCTTGAATTACTCTAGCTGGTTGATGATCCCTGTCTCACAACACAGATTAGTACTCAGAGAGTTCTTACATCACCCCAAACATGATTTATCATTAAAGATCTAAATTTTAAAACTATTTGTAGAACAAACACACACCAAACTTGAACCCCTTGTGTTACTGGGACCTTGCTGTCACCGAGTTATCTGTTCACACAAGTTAGCTTATCATAAATAAAACTAAATTTGTAGAAATAAAAACACACTTGCATCAAAATAAGAGAGGAAAACCTAACTTTAGAGCAACCCCACCAAAGTGGATGTGTTGGCTCTTCTTGCATGTCTTACCATCTTCTCTCCTCCCTTAGTTCATCCATAAAAACCAATCTAAAACCATTAAAGCAATCTGATTCAAATACTACCTATTACCGTTTACAACTCCCCGACAATGGCGCCAAAATGTTGGTGTATAAATATGTTCAATATATATCTTGCACTCATTTAAATGTCAATCTGAGATTCGTAATCAATAGAGTTGATGCACTATATGTGTCAATAATAGATAGATTCCTATGTCTGATCAGTATAGCATAAAGAAGAAACAATTAATACCAATACTCTGTTTTACAACTTTTCAATCTATCTTCCTCACACAACTTAAAGATTAGAAAACAAAACTCATAAACATAATCCAACAAGCATGTGATCTAAAGGTTTTTGCTCAGTTAATGAATCTGTCCATTCAAAGGCTCATGAAATAAAAGAGATGGACTTTGCATATGTCCCCTTGTAGCAACTAAACTAATCAACAATTAACACTATGTTTTAGGATATCCAAATGCTTCACACAACTTCAAACTTAGCAAAGAAAACTGATAATAAAACTTCTCAAGAAAAACAATCAATCAAATAACTCTATCTTAAGGAGAAAGTCTATTCATTCTAGGATCATGAATTAAAGAGATGAATTTGAGAAGCTTGTTTCCTGTAGGAATCAAAACAGTAAACTGTAATCAATTTCCTACACACGGTATTCAAACGGAAATCACTCATAACTTAATCAATTCTAGAAAAAATTGTTTGTCCCTGAATGGGAAACAATAGGGGTATTAAGATTCTCCATTTAATGGTCCATGTAGGGTGGATGATGGGATCTTAATTGCTCCTATACTTGCAAAATAGAAACAAATGGTTAAGCACACAACTTAGCAAATGATTGTTCACACAGACTTAGAATAATAAATGCTCACTCAGAAATTATGAACATCTACATAATTATCACAAATATATATTGCACATTATCAAATGTATGACTGAAATGCAACATAAATGAATTATACTAATTGGTTTTACAATTAAACTACGAAATTGTTTCACTCACACACAAATAGAATTGCATTCACAAAATAATTACAAAGGAGCTTACCTTGGTTGAATCGGTGGGCCCTTGCCGTGCCAACAAGGAAGCTCAAAGAAACTCAAAGAACAGTAAACTTTACAAAACACATGAAATGGATGAACTTAACTTCATATTAATTCTTCAGCAAGTATGTTTACAAAGATAACATGTTCAGAAATCCAATCTGCAACATAACAATTCCTCCCCCTTTTGGCTTAACCATCACTCAATTTATATGATTTTTACATTACAATTTTTAATCTAGACAATCCAATCCAAATCAAAACCATTTTCCATCAATGGAGGTTGAGTACAACCATTAGCTAATCAAGAAAATATAGTTCCCTTAAATTTGGTCATGATCTTAGAATTTCTGGAAAATTGGCAAAGATTGAGGATGGATCATTCCCCCTGAGATGGATGTCCACACATGTGCGATATGAAGATTCTGGCTCACGTGGAAGAATGAAAACATGGCTCTAGACAAAACCCATGTCCCCAAATTTTGAGATCCATTGTCATTGGCCCAAAAAGTGAGGTGAGAATCAAGTATCGGAATGCCGGTACCAAAATCCTGTAGGTAGTTGTTTAGTACCGGAATACACACAGTCATAATCCTGAGTACTGGATTAGACACATAGGTAGTACCAGAATAACTCATAGTGTGATAGTACTGGATCAAAGTCAAACAATTAGGATCATGCAAAATCAAACATTTAATAAAATTAACTCAAGAAAAACTAAACAAATCATGCCTTAATCATAATTTACCCCTTATGCACATGAACAAGGTCATTGGGTATGTGTTTGGGAGGAAATAGTTATGTATAGGATTATACCATAGGAAAAAAGGATCATATAAAAGGTAATATAGGGCATTATATATGTCAAAACTAAGACTCAACAAGACACAAGGGAAATTGTAGAAATACCACCATCAGAAGTGGTCCACCTACCTGGAACAGTTCCATCTCAACATAAAGTATAAGACAAGTATCTCCAATAATGTTGTTTACTACATCAGTCGACCTACTGTGGTTTCACTCACCACTGTGCTCCATTACTATGGACATGAAACATCAGAGTGGCGCCAACTTTACCAGCAAGATCCAGACTTCGCCACCACATATCATCTCTTGGGTACAAGCACCACTGTCACTGATTTTCACATTTAAGACAGACTCTTATGCCACCTAGGGCATCTCTGTGTTCCTACAAGAGAGTGTGCAAAGATAATTTGGGAAGCCCACTACAGTTGGGTGGCATGACATTTTGGCGTAGAGAAAAATGTGGTCGTTCTTCAGAAAAAAAATTATTGGACAAAACTTTGAGAGAACGTCAACAAGTATATCATATATTGTATTGTTTGTGCCATTTCCAAGCTAGCCATCAAAAAGCAAGGCTTATAATCCCCTCTTCCTATTCTCGAGAAGCCCTAGGAATCAATCTCCATGGATTACTTGTCTGGTTTTTCGTCCACCAAGCATGGAAATGACTGTGTGTTTGTGGTCGTTGATCAATTTTTGGAGATGGCTATCCTCACAGCCTATAAGAATAATGTCACAGTGGAAAATAATACCCATCTCTTCTTCGAATGAGTTTGGTTTCACTTTGGGATACCACAGACCATCATCCTTTACCGAGACAACCGGTTCCTTAGCAGATTTTGGTCGAGTCTATGGTCTTTGTTGGACACCAAGCTCACAAAATCCACTTCTTTCCACCCCCAAACCGATGGCCAAACCAAGGTCATTAGTCAAATGATTTTGCAAATCCTACGCATGTACAATTCTCAACATCCCTTTATATGGGAAGAGAGTCTCCCATATGTCCAACACAGTTACAACAACGATCTCCATAGTTCCACCAGCCATAACCCATTTCAGGTGGGTCTGGGATTCCAACCCTTGGGACCCATTGATTTTGCACTTCCTCTTGCCACCGCAGAGACAAAATCTTCCCATGATTAGTCTATAATCGACAAAGCCACCAAATTCATTGAGTGGATTCATCACATCCGCCAACAGGTCCAGATATTTTACAGATATCCAATGCTAAGTACAAGCAGCACCATGATAAACACAAGGTACCACACCAATTTCAGGTTGGCAACAATGTCTGGTTACATTTGCAGAATGAGCGTCTCACCGGACCCCATCAGAAGCTTCACCTACTTCGTTATGGGCCTTACACTATCACCAAGGATGTGGGTAGCAATGCTTTTGAGCTCAACACTCCACCCTTCCTTGGTCTGCATCCAGTATTCAATGTGAGCTCCCTTCGCCCATATTTTCCACCATTATTGGACACCTCGAAGATCGTCGAACAACTGACACCAACATAGCTCAACCCTAACTACATGGAACAAGCATCCACTGATCAGATAGTGGAAACACAAGTCAAGGGCATTCGTCGGCAGTGGATCTAGCTTTATCGGGTTGTCAAGGTAAGGCAAATCCTACACCAAGGCAAGTGGCTCACCTAGGGCCAAATCCAGCAGAAGTTTCCTCACCTGATGGGGGAACTCAAGGAAATGGAGACCATTCCTTCCTAAGGGGGGAGGATTGATCTAGGTAGATATTGGTGGCAACCCACCTATTCCAACTGGCTCCTCGTGTATGTTTTTTAATCAACATGAATTTATGTATTTCTTTCTAATTGTGATTCTACACTTCTGGGGTTGTGTGAAGCCTCACACATTCTTCAGGTGGATACATATGGCCTCTCGCCTAATCCAACTAGCTTATTTTGTATTTTTTCATCTCAGCACATCTTGTTGTACTTCAAGGGCTAGTTTGGCCCCCTAAACATTTTTTTTTTACTCACCACAGTTAGACTGTAGACGAAGTTAGAGTCTGACAGCAGAATGTGTAGTTCTCTGAAATACCTTTACAATGAGCTATCACGCACCTAAAACGAAATTCGTATGCAAAAGTTACTGCCCTAGGAAGTTGAGGTACCAAATTACACCAAATTACCTATAGGGCCCACATAAGGTTTCGTCTTTCACCTTCTAGGGTTAGGTTTTTATATGTCTAAGGTTTTGGCATTCATGATTAATATCAAAAAGGCTTATGCAGTCTCATTGTAATCTATTCTTCTCAGACAGATGCATGTAGCAGCCACATCTCTTCTCAAAGATAGCTACGACCATTCGAGCAAGTTTCAGTTCTGCAGTTTTACATTTTTAGCCTATTTCATTATTTAATAGAAGATATAGTTCACTTGATATTTGTGTTATTCTTCCTATATCTATGTTTATTGTATTCAATCCATTAATCAGTTCGTTCTACTCCTAAATCTGGATCATTGCTTCTCAAGTGGTCCACCTACCTCCAACAGTTCCATCTCAACATAAAGTATAAGACAGGTATCTCCAATCACTTTGTTGACTGCCTCAGTTGATCTCCTATGGTTGCAGTCACCACTGTGCTCCATTCCTGTGGACATGAAACATCAGAGTGGCTCCAACTTTACTAGCAAGATCCGGACTTCACCACCACATATCATCTCTTCGGTATAGGCACCATTGTCACTGATTTTCACATTCAATATAGACTCTTATGCCACCTAGGCCATCTCTGTGTTCTTACAAGAGAGTGTGAAAAGATAATTTGGGAAGCCCACTACAATCGGGTGGCATGAAATTTTGGCGTAGAGAAAACTGTGGTCATTCTTCAGAAAAAAATTTATTGGCCAAAACTTTGAGAGGATGTCAGCAAGTATATTAGATGTTGTATTGTCTGTGCCAATTCCAAGCTAGCCATCAAGAAGCAAGGCTTATACACCCCTCTTCCTATTCTTGAGAAGCCCTGGGAATCCATCTCCATGGATTACATGTTTGGTTTTTCTTCCACCAAACATGGAAATGATTGTATTTGTGGTCGTTGATCACTTTTTAAAGATGGATATCCTCACAGCCTATAAGAATAATGTCACAGTGGAAAATACTGCCCAGCTCTTCTTCGAATGAATTTGGGTCCACTTTGGGATACCACGGACAAATTTATGTATTTATTTATAATTGTGATTCTGCACTTCTGGGGTTGTGTGAAGCCTCACACATTCTTTAGGTGGATACAGATGGCCTCTCGCCTAATCCAACTGGATTATTTTGTATGTTTTCATCTCAACACATCTTGTTGTACATCAAGGGCTATTTTGGCCCCCTAAACGTTTTTTTTTTACTCAACACAATTAGATTGTAGACGAAGTTAGAGTCTAACGGCAGAATGTGTAGTTCTATGAAAGACCTTTCCAGCGATCTATCACACGCCTAAAACGGAGGTTGTATGCAAAAGTTACTACCCTAGAAAGTTGAGGTACCAAATTACACCAACTTACCTATAGGGCCCACATAAGGTTTCATGTTTCACCTTCTAGGGTTAGGTTTTTAGATGTCTAGGGTTTTGGCATTCATGATTAATATCAAAAAGGCCTATGGAGTCTCATTGTAATCCATTCTTCTCAGATAGATGCACGTAGCAGCCACATCTCTTCTCAGAGATAGCTACGACCATTCGAGCAAGTTTCAGTTCTGCAGTTTTACATTTTCAGCCTATTTCATTATTTAATAGAAGATATAGTTCACTCGATATTTGTGTTATTCTTCCTATCTCTATGTTTAT
Organism: Picea mariana; assembly: GCA_032191745.1. Classification (NCBI taxonomy): domain Eukaryota; kingdom Viridiplantae; phylum Streptophyta; class Pinopsida; order Pinales; family Pinaceae; genus Picea; species Picea mariana. The sequence continues at coordinate 186,779 of JASDQU010102425.1, forward strand.
TGTATTCAGTCTGTTAATCAGCTCGTTTCKCTCCTAAATCTGGATCATTGCTTCTCAAGTGGTCCACCTACCTCCAACAGTTCCATCTCAACATAAAGTATAAGACAGGTATCTCCAWTCACGTTGTTGATTGCCTCAGTTGACCTCCTATGGTTGCACTCACCACTGTGCTCCATTCTTGTGGACATGAAACATCAGAGTGGCCCCAACTTTACCAGCAAGATCCAGACTTCGCCACCACATATCATCTCTTGGGTACAAGCACCACTGTCACTGATTTTCACATTTAAGACAGACTCTTATGCCACCTAGGGCATCTCTGTGTTCCTACAGGAGAGTGTGCAAAGATAATTTGGGAATCCCACTATAGTTGGGTGGCATGACATTTTGGCGTAGAGAAAAATGTGGTCGTTCTTCAGAAAAAAAATTATTGGACAAAACTTTGAGAGAACGTCAACAAGTATATCATATATTGTATTGTCTGTGCCATTTCCAAGCTAGCCATCAAAAAGCAAGGCTTATACTCCCCTCTTCCTATTCTCGAGAAGCCCTGGGAATCCATCTTCATGGATTACTTGTCTGGTTTTTCGTCCACCAAGCATGGAAATGACTCTGAGTTTGTGGTTGTTGATCACTTTTTGAATATGGCTATCCTCACAGCCTATAAGAATAATGTCACAGTGGAAAATAATACCCATCTCTTCTTCGAACGAGTTTGGGTTCACTTTGGGATACCACGGACCATCATCTTTGACCGAGACAACCAGTTCCTTAGCAGATTTTGGTCGAGTCTATGGTCTTTGTTGGACACCAAGCTCACAAAATCCACTTCTTTCCACCCCCAAACCGATGGCCAAACCAAGGTCATCAGTCAGATGATTTTGCAAATCCTACGCATGTACAATTCTCAACATCCCTTTATATGGGAAGAGAGTCTCCCATACGTCCAACAAAGTTACAACAACGATCTCCATAGTTCCACCAGCCATAACCCATTTCAGGTGGGTCTGGGATTCCAACCCTTGGGACCCATTGATGTTGCACTTCCTCTTGCCACCGCAGAGACAGACTCTTCCCCTGATTAGTCTATAATCGACAAAGCCACCAAATTCATTGAGCGGATTCATCACATCCGCCAACAGGTCCAGATATTTTACAGATATCCAATGCTAAGTACAAGCAACACCATGATAAACACAAAGTACCACACCAGTTTCAGGTTGGCAACAATGTCTGGTTACATTTGCAGAATGAGCGTCTCACCGGACCCCATCAGAAGCTTCACCTACTTCATTATGGGCCTTACACTATCACCAGGGATGTGGGTAGCAATGCTTTTGAGCTCAACACTCCACCCTTCCTTTGTCTGCATCCATTATTCAATGTGAGCTCCCTTCGCCCATATTTTCCACCATTATTGGACACCTCGGAGATCGTCGAACAATTGACACCAGCATAGCTCAACCCTAATTGCATGGAACAAACATCCACCAATCATATAGAGGAAACATAGGTCAAGGGCATTCGTCGGCAGTGGATCTAGCATTATCGGGTTGTCAAGGTAAGGCAAATCCTACACCAAGGCAAGTGGCTCACCTAGGGCCAAATCCAGCAGAAGTTTCCTCACCTGATGGGGGAACTCAAGGCAATGGAGACCATTCCTTCCTAAGGGGGGAGGATTGATCTAGGTAGATATTGGTGGAAACCCACCTATTCCAACTGGCTCCTCGTGTATGTTTTTTAATCAACACGACTTTATGTATTTGTTTATAATTGTGATTCTACCCTTCTGGGGTTGTGTGAAGCCTCACACATTCTTCAGGTGGATACAGATGGCCTCTCACCTAATCCAACTAGCTTATTTTGTATGTTTTCATCTCAGCACATCTTGTTGTACTTCAAGGGCTATTTTGGCCCCCTAAACATTTTTTTTTACTCACCACAGTTAGACTGTAGGCGAAGTTAGAGTCTGATGGAAAAATGTGTAGTTCTCTGAAAGACCTTTACAATGAGCTATCACACGCCTAAAATGAAAGTCGTATGCAAAATTTACTACCCTAGGAAGTTGAGGTACCAAATTACCTATAGGGACCACATAAGGTTTCGTGTTTCACCTTCTAGGGTTAGGTTTTTAGATGTCTAGGGTTTTGGCATTCATAATTAATATCAAAAATGCCTATGGAGTCTCATTGTAATCTATTCTTCTCAGACAGATGCATGTAGCAACCACATCTCTTCTCAAAGATAGCTACGACCATTCGAGCAAGTTTCAGTTCTGCAGTTTTACATTTTCAGCCTATTTCATTATTTAATAGAACATATAGTTCACTCGATATTTGTGTTATTCTTCATATATCTATGTTTATTGTATTCATTCCGTTAATCAGTTTGTTCTGCTCCTAAATCTGGATCATTGCTTCTCAAGTGGTCCACCTACCTCCAACAGTTCCATCTCAACATAAATTATAAGACAGGTATCTCCAATCACGCTGTTGACTGCCTCAGTTGATCTCCTATGGTTGCACTCACCACTGTGCTCCATTCCTGTGGACATGAAACATCAGAGTGGCTCCAACTTTACCAGCAAGATCCGGACTTCACCACCACATATCATCTCTTGGGTACAGGCACCATTGTCACTGATTTTCACATTCAATATAGACTCTTATGCCACCTAGGCCATCTCTGTGTTCCTACAAGAGAGTGTGAAAAGAGAATTTGGGAAGCCCACTACAATCGGGTGGCATGACATTTTGGCGTAGAGAAAAATGTGGTCATTCTTCAGAAAAAAATTTATTGGCCAAAACTTTGAGAGGATGTCAACAAGTATATCAGATCTTGTATTGTCTGTGCCAATGCCAAGCTAGCCATCAAGAAGAAAGGCTTATACACCCCTCTTCCTATTCTCGAGAAGCCCTGGGAATCCATCTCCATGATTTACATGTTTGGTTTTTCTTCCACCAAGCATGGAAATGATTGTGTTTGTGGTCGTTGATCACTTTTTGAAGATGGATATCCTCACAGCCTATAAGAATAATGTCATAGTGGAAAATACTGCCCAGCTCTTCTTCAAATGAATTTGGGTCCACTTTGGGATACCACGGACAACTTTATGTATTGCTTTATAATTGTGATTCTGCACTTCTGGGGTTGTGTGAAGCCTCACACATTCTTTAGGTGGATACAGATGGCCTCTCGCCTAATCCAACTGGATTATTTTGTATGTTTTCATCTCAACACATCTTGTTGTACATCAAGGGCTATTTTGGCCCCCTAAACGTTTTTTTTTTACTCAACACAATTAGATTGTAGACGAAGTTAGAGTCTAACGGCAGAATGTGTAGTTCTATGAAAGACCTTTCCAGYGAKCTATCACACGCCTAAAACGGAGGTTGTATGCAAAAGTTACTACCCTAGAAAGTTGAGGTACCAAATTACACCAACTTACCTATAGGGCCCACATAAGGTTTCATGTTTCACCTTCTAGGGTTAGGTTTTTAGATGTCTAGGGTTTTGACATTCATGATTAATATCAAAAAGGCCTATGGAGTCTCATTGTAATCCATTCTTCTCAGATAGATGTGCGTAGCAGCCACATCTCTTCTCAGAGATAGCTACGACCATTCGAGCAAGTTTCAGTTCTGTAGTTTTACATTTTCAGCCTATTTCATTATTTAATAGAAGATATAGTTCACTCGATATTTGTGTTATTCTTCCTATCTCTATGTTTATTGTATTCAGTCTGTTAATCAGTTTGTTTCGCTCCTAAATCTGGATCATTGCTTCTCAAGTGGTCCACCTACCTCCAACAGTTCCATCTCAACATAAAGTATAAGACTGGTATCTCCAATCACATTGTTGACTGCCTCAGTTGACCTCCTATGGTTGCACTCACCACTGTGCTCCATTTCTGTGGACATGAAACATCAGAGTGGCCCCAACTTTACCAGCAAGATCCAGACTTTGCCACCACATATCATCTCTTGGGTACAGGCACCATTGTCACTGATTTTCACATTCAAGATAGACTCTTATGCCACCTAGGCCATCTCTGTGTTCCTATAAGAGAGTGTGAAAAGATAATTTGGGAACCCCACTACACTCGGGTGGCATGACATTTTGGCGTAGAGAAAACTGTGGTCATTCTTTAGAAAAAAACCAAAACTTTGAGAGGATGTCAACAAGTATATCAGATCTTGTATTGTCTGTGCCATTGCCAAGCTAGCCATCAAGAAGGAAGGCTTATACACCCCTCTTCCTATTCTCGAGAAGCCCTGGGACTCCATCTCCATGGATTACATGTTTGTCTTCACCAAGCATGGAAATAGCTGTGTGTTTGTGGTCGTTGATCGCTTTTTGAAGATGGATATCCTCATAGCCTATAAGAATAATGTCACAGTGCAAAATACTGCCCAGCTCTTCTTCGAACGAGTTTGGGTCCACTTTGGGATACCATGGACAATCCTCTTTGACTGAGGAAACAGGTTCCTTAGTAGATTTTTGTCGATTCTATGGTCTTTGTTGGACACCAAGCTCACAAAATCCACTTCTTTCCACCCCCAAACTGATGGCCAAATCGAGGTCGTCAATCGGATGATTGTGCAAATCCTATGCATGTACAATTCTCATCATCCCTTTACATGGGAAGAGAGTATCCCATATGTCTAACACAGTTACAACAATGATCTCCATAGTTCTACCAGCCATAACCCATTTCAGGTGGTTCTAGGATTCCAACCCTTGGGACCCATTGATGTTGCACTTCCTCTTGCCACCACAGAGACAGACTCATCCCCTGATTAGTCTATAATCGAAAAAGCCACCAAATTCATTAAGAGGATTCATCACATCTGCCAACAGGTCCAGATATTTTATAGAAATCTAATGCTAAGTACAAGTAGTGCCATGATAAACATAGGGTACCACACCAATTTCAAGTTGGCGACAATGTCTGCTTACATTTGCAGAATGAGCGTCCTACCGGACCCCATCGAAAGCTTCGCCTACTTCGTTATGGGCCTTACACTATCACCAAGGATGTGGGTAGCAATGCTTTTGAGCTCAACACTCCACCCTTTCTTGGTCTGCATCCAGTATTCAATGTGAACTCCCTTCGGCCATATTTTCCACCATTATTGGACACCTCGGAGATCGTTGAACAACTGACACCAATAGGGCTCAACCCTAACTGCATGGAACAAGCATCCACCGACCAGATAGTGGACACACAGGTCAAGGGCACTCACCAGCAGTGGATCTAGCTTTATCGGGTTGTAAAGGTAGGGTGACTCCTACACCAAGGCAAGTGGCTCACCCAGGGCCAAATCCAGTAGAAKTTTCCTCACCTGATGGGGGAACTCAAGGCAAGGGAGACCATTGCTTCCTAAGGGGGGAGGATTGATCCAGGTGGATATTGGTGGCCACCCACCTATTCCAACTGGCTCCTCGTGTCTGCTTTTTAATCAACACATCTTTATGTATTGCTTTATAATTGTGATTCTATACTTCTAGGGTTATGTGAAGCCTCACACATTCTCCAGGTGGATACGGATGACCTCTCGCCTAATCCAACTAACTTATTTTGTATGTTTTCGTCTCAACACATCTTGTTGTACTTCAAGGGCTATTTTGGCCCCCTAAACGTTTTTTTTTTACTCACCACAGTTAGACTGTAGACGAAGTTAGAGTTTGACAGCGGGATGTGTAGTTCTCTAAAATACCTTTCCAATGAGCTATCACGCGCCTAAAACAGAGGTCGTATGCAAAAGTTATGGCTCTAGGAAGTTGTGGTACCAAATTACACCAACTTACCTATAGGGCCCACATAAGGTTTCACGTTTCACCTTCTAGGGTTAGGTTTTTGGATGTCTAGGGTTTTGGCATTCATGATTAATATCAAAAAGGCCTATGGAGCCTCATTGTAATCCATTCTTCTTAGACAGATGCACGTAGCAGCCACATCTCTACTCAGAGATAGCTACGACCATTCGAGCAAGTTTCAGTTCTGCAGTTTTATAGTTTCAGCCTATTTCATTATTTAATAGAAAATATCGTTCACTGGATATTTAAGTTATTCTTCCTATCTATGTGTTTATTGTATTCAGTCTGTTAATCAATTCGTTCCGCTCCTAAATCTCTATCATTGCTTCTCATACATCTTCTTTATAACCTTTTGGATTATTTGTCTTGAGATGTACTCATATGGTATCTAATACTCATGTGATAAAGTAATGTATCGTTTGTGCTTATAATACATTATACATGATTTATTTGTTGATTTCTCTAAGCCTAACATCATAATGAAAAATGCTTTCTTCCTTCATATGTTTTATTTTCCTTAGTTCATGATTGCTAAAGAGTTTTCTTTTGGATATATACATAAACATCCATAATTATTTTCACCACATCTTATCATGTGGTTTATGTTTTCTTCTTTTTTCCACTTCCAATACTAGATTATCATTGATTTTCTCAATGTTCCTTTGAAAGTGGCCGAATTTTTTCTCAAGTTTACTTCATCATATGCTTGAGATAATGATTGTAAGATCAATCAATTTTACTTCATCATAGGCTTGAGATAATGATTGTAAGATTAATGAAGGTTAAGAGTAAATAATGTCAATATGGTTATTTTGAACGGGTTAATATTTAGCGAATTAGTGATAAGTGGATTAGAATCCACATATTACACTAACCCACTATCTCCTCATTCACTAACAGTTAAAATCGAAACCATGTCTTTAGCTCCTAATAGTGGCAAGGAGAGTCCATCAATTAGGTATTTCGATGAGCTAAAATCCTACATCATCATATATAACAGGGCTCTAAATGATTCTCTGTCAGATAGCTATGTTTTTTCACACAACCCATTTCAAAAAATGTTAATTTTTAAATCATTTAAATCATTTTTCATCAATTTATAACTACTTTCCAATGGTTAAACATGGTGAGGAAAGCAAGCCAGGACACAATCTATCCCAGGGTTCAATATTTCAAGGTGGGCAAACCCTTTTGACATAGAAACAAACCATCTTCTACTTCCCCTTTGTGCAGGCGGCCATCCTTATCCTTATCTCGATTGCACTTTCGAAGATCCAACAAGCATGGAGTAAAGTCAAAGTTCAATTCTAATTGCAAGTTACAACCTTTCGACGAGGCGTGATTCGAAGATCCAACAAGCAGGGAGCAAAGTCAAAGTTCAATTCTAATTGCAACATGAACCCTTTCGACGAGGCGTGAATTGTTCTATCTCCTGGTGGTGATGGCTGATACGGGAATTCAATTCTACGTTGGTCTCACTGGAAAATTGGGTCGGGTTACGTAAATGGACTCGCGACTTGCATAAAATTTATCTGTGTTGCTTGACCGTCACTGTCCACAACAAAGCTGGCTTGACAAGTTAAGTTTTATGGAGAATTGTTACGTTATTCATATATCAGAATGGCCCGCAGATTCTCGTTTGATGCATAACTGGTACTTCCGAGAAAGCCGCGGGAAGAGCATTTGAATGGAATTAGACACGGAGGAGAATTGAAATCTGCACCAGGCTTGAATGAACAGTGGACCGTTGAGACAGTAGAATGTTTCCCACGCAACTAAAATGTAAGGTATTCAATATCCTTCACGGTCAAAAATCAATGTCAAATATCATCCATGATTTTGGCGTTCATCCTTCATAGACTTCTTCGATAATTTGACTCGAGGATTTCGTTTATCCTGTTAGCAGTCGCAGGTATATAACGCACCAGACTGAAGTTCAAATATCCCGAGAAAACGAACCTGTCGTGAACATTGAGAGCAAAAGTTCAAATATACCATTCTTATGAACACTTTGTAACGAAAATCTAGTCGCAAACGAAGTTCATCTTTGACAAAATTCTTGGTCAACCTAGAATACATGAAAAATAGCTTATTCAATTTAAAAAAAAAAAAAATTAGTGGATTTTATAGTAAATTATATTATTATAGATATTAAAATTTAGGAAATACTAAAAAGTAGAAATGGGAAAAAGATGGAAACATGATTTTTTTTTAATGTTTAAAGGATATGAAATTAATATTGACTTATAGTAACTTAATTTTATATTTTTCTATTACTATTATAATGATTTTTTACTTTTAATTTTAGATGATGAAGAGGAAGGAAAATGTTCATTGATATTAAATTTGGTTTGAAAATCAAAGAAAAAGTGTTTTTTTTTTTTATCTATAACACTTTTAGTGTTATAAGATGAAAATTTCTTTCTACCCATTATGATTTAAGAATTGTTGAACATCTTGTTTCATTCGACCTTCATAACAATTTGTTTTTATTTTGATAATCTTGATTTTCTTTACATTAGTCAAAATGGATGGATACTTTTGGTTTTATAAATTAAGATTGATCACCTTCTTATAATATTTTAATTTTGTCTTATCCTCTAATTATTTATGACACCACAACTTCTTCTTAAATTTAAATGCAATAATATGCTTAATATTATCATTTTTCTGCAAAATGAGATTTTCCTTTATATTTAGATGATTTAACTAAGACTTGACCTCTTTATGTCAACCAGACTTAAGTGACAAACCATTTTAATATGGATAGATAGATAGATAGATAGATAGACTATACTCAAGCCATGACTCAATTTTAATGAAAGTTGAAAAAGAATCATATTAATGTTTTTCATTTTTTTTTAAATTCTTGTAATATTACTCATTAAATATTTTTAAAATTGTTGGCATAATTGATATGTGTCTATCTCTATTGAAAGTGGGATAATTAAATTAAGATTAAGAATATACGAGGATTTTGAAGGAGATATTTTATTTCTAACATTATATCTTTGCGGTTTTGAACGAGAATAATATTTCTATGGGGTTTTTACCTTTTTTCTCGGTGAGGGAAGCTTCTCTAGGTTTTAGGAATGCTCTCTGTAATTTAATTTTCAGTTCCGACTTCCTCTACTAGTTCTAACTTCCTCTACTAGTTGAGCACTTGGGGGCTTGTTTAACACCAGGTGAGTCACTCTTTACTTTGATTCAATTTTAATTTAAAATATATTTATAATCTAGTAACATATGAAAATTAAAAACATTTACATATATTTTCTTTTTTTAAGTTTAATATTACGTAAAAGTTGATTTGAGAGATAATAATTATTATCATTACTATCAATTAAAAAAAACATTTTTCATTTTAAAGTAAATCCAAAATAATAATTGTTATTTTTTTTGTCTTCTTTTCAATATGAGCACTATTATCGCACAGTTTGTAGGAAGGGTTTAGGCAACTTGAGTCAAGGCTTAAAACCAGCGTAACAGGAGCTTCCCCACCCACTGTCACCTCGATGGGGAGCTTTTTCTATTTAGGATGGCTGGTCCAAGGGACACGTCCCTATGTAATCTGGGTTTTAGAAGGGCTAAGGATAATGGATCAAGATAAGAGGTTCCCTTTCACAGATTACAGCCAATGATGTGATAGTAAAAAAAGATCTTCCACTAAATGGCTCCTGTTTGCGAGACAAGACAAATAAACTAGAAAATGTGCCTGCAGTGGGTTAGTACTTCACAATTTAATGACTATCTTCAAATGTATATGAGCAAATGATCAAATGCAATTATTGATGAAGTCAATGATTGCTAAACAAAGTCAAATGACTAATATCACTTCTTCAATAAGAACACCAAGAGATAAGAGCATTCAATGTACAGAATTAAGTCCTTGTGTTATATCATTAATGCAATAAATATCCCAAATCAGCTCATATAGATAATATTGCTGCGTCACCTATATTGTTGCTGCTATAGGTGTGACGTCAAGCATAAATTTAGGTCAAAATCAAGACAATTGAGTGGAACGTTTTAGCAAATAAGCTTGTGGAAGTGATCTACAACTCAAAGTCTAACAACCAAGGTGGAAAGTGTCACAATGTTGCATGCCAAGCAAGAGATCTAAAAGGTGTGACGTCACCTATATAAGTTTGCTGCAGTCACTTATGACGCCAGCCCTATCAACAAGTCAATTTGAAAGGGAAAGAGCACAACGTTTTACCAAACAAGCGTATAAATGTAATCAATAGCTCAAAACCTATCACAAGAAGGTGACAAAGTTAAAATGTTTATGTCAAAACAAGAGATCAAGCAAGGTATGACATCACCTTTATAATTTTTGTTGCAGTTAGGGTTAGCTAGCCAAGAAGTAGACGTTTTAGCCAATTCAACCAATGAAAACTTGTAAAACCTCTATGGCTATGACAAGATGACTAGGGGGCACCTTTCTATCCAAACACAATTTCAAAAATCAGCAGGACGTCATCTTTTTAGGGTTAGTTCAAGTAGCTAGGGTTAGACGCTAGGTTAGTTAGGGTTTCAAATTTGAGAGTGTTTGAAAAGAGTTTTGGCATAAACAAGCTCAAGAGAGTTTCTAGACTAGTGCCTTGGGTTAATGGAGTCAATTGAAGTGAGACTAATGGTTTAGGAGGAACTCAAACTCAAGAACAAGAGAATTAGGGTTTGATGGTGTTGCTATGGCAAGGCCACCAAACCAAAACCCTAAGGGGAAAAAGGCTTACCTAGGTGTAGCTAAGGCTAGGCCTAAATCTTTCTCTTCTTTCCTTGAGACTTCTTTGGCAAAACGGCTAGCTTAGAAGCACAAATCTAGAGCTGAAAAGTGTTGCTTACATACAAGGCTTTTCAAAACCCTAGAAGTAAACCCTAGGTGTAAACTAAATTAGGCCTAGGACGCCTTCTTTCTTCAATTTGTGCTAAAAACTAACTCAAGATAAGAGGAAATTAGTGTATCTATGGCTAGGCTAAACCTTCTCCAATCAAATGGCTATAAGCTTTACTCATGGGGACATGAAGCCACAACCTACTTGTGTGTTGGCTCCCTAGGGTTTCAAGAATTAAGCAAATGACAACAAGATAACAATAAATGCAAGATGTTAAATCAGCAACCATTCATTCAAGAAGTTTTGATGAAAAACACTTACAAGATCATGAAGAAGCATAATCCACA
>JASDQU010102426.1:3237-18512 GCA_032191745.1 Picea mariana
ATCAGTTGTTTACCGAGCTTGAACAATTATACTTATTTTTAATTCTTTACAAAGCACTCAATGACAATTACAATGATGCAGGGCAATAAGCAATAGCATATTCAGCATCAGTCACACATATGAGATACACAGAGACATATTTTCTTGAGGAAACCCATACAGGGTAAAAACCTCTTCTTATTTGTATGATAAGTAATATTTACATTCTTTACATTATCATACATATGAGCACCTACTCATTGTGAGGCTACAACCTCTATTTTTGCAGGTTGCAACTTGCTGAGAGCACCAACTCTCTGTTTTCTCTAGCACCAACTCCCTGGTTTCTCTAGCACCAACTAGAAGGAAGCACCAAATCCCTGGTTTCTCTAGAACCAACTAGAAGGAAGCATCAACTCCCTGTGTTAAAGCACCCACTTGAACCTTTGAGGACACCAGTCCTCCCTAGCACCTCCCAACCACCCTGAAATACAAATTCTTTGTTACTAACAATTATTACAGCAAGATAAAGTTCTTCAATGGCTTACCAGCCTTGTCGTTGTTCTATTACACTGCTCTGCTCTGTATGCATCAGTGTCTTCTGCACACCCCTTGCACTTTATGTTCTTCTGCCTTTTATGCTCTCTGCGCCATGCCCCTTCAATGCACCATTCCTCTTCTATGCATTTCTGCTGCTGCGCTCTGCCTCCTTCCTCACACCTCAATCACACCCAACAACAACAACCCACATCTCTTCTTTGTTCTCCATTCTTATAGTCTCTGTCCCTTCTACATCTACTATGTGCAATGCTTCTACATATCTTCACAGTGAGTGCTCTGTCTGATCATCATTACGACTTCTCAGCTTCTCTGGTGGTTTCACTCACTCATTCATCATCACTGGGTGTTCTGTCTAGATTTCTCAGCTTCTCTGGTAGTTGAGACTGATCATCTTCTATGTCTTAGATGAGCTTATCCTTTCTGTTTTCAACTACAAATTTCATTCCACTTCCATCTTTCAATCGCCTGTATCAATAGTCCTCATTCCACTGGAAGATGCCTTGAGACTCTTCATCTTCTCTGGTGATCACAATGAGGCCTCTTCGAGTCCTCTGGCAGAGACCATCATTTGTTTCTAGTTGTTATACTAAGAAGCGCAACAGTAGCCCTGCGATCTTATTCAACTTCACCTGCATCGTTGGATTGAATTCAAAGAATCTTGTGTTTATTTTTCCATTTCGCACTTCGGCATTTCAGGATCCCCGTGGTGGAGGAATTTAGTACTCTCCATTTCCCAACCCCTGAAACTTCGGAAAGGATCTTAACTCCTTCCCCCAGCTTCTGTCGATGTGACCAAGGGCTGTTACCTCTTGCCAAGCCTAACCGTGTTTCGCATTTCGTCTTTTCAACAATTCGACATTCCTATGATGAAGGGTCTTGAGCCTTGACCCCTCCATCTCTCAATAACTGAAACTTCGAAAGGGAGTTGGATCAATGGTCTACAATCTCCCTTTGATCAACGATTCATATTAGATCGTGGTTTCGCATTTTGCGATTTCAACGTTTTTCCCTTTCGAGTCATCATGACTCCAACATTACAAAAATCATGATCAGAAAATCTCCGAAGTGATCGGATGGTTCACATAACCCACTGAGATGGACGGTTGACGGGATTTCGGCGTTTTCCCTTTGAGTTTTCAAGACTCACAATGGTCCCTTTTGGCATTTCGGAGTTTGGGACATCATGATGGTGGAGTTTTTTCTTGCTATGTAGAACCCCGAAATAGAAAGTTCTGATGTGATGTGGACCTACTGACGTCACATGTGGATTGACACATGTCAAATAGCTACCACGTGTCACTTTGATTCGTGGCTTACATGTGCCTGAAATGTTGAATTAAGTTGACACTTGTCATTGCCTGATTGTGCCACGTGTCCTTAGCTGATGTGGTTTGTTGACATGTCTATTTCGGGATTTCGCATTTCGACACTTCGGGACTCCTTATGATGAGAGTATATGACTTCTCCATATCCCGGTAACCAAAATCCTGATATGATGTGCCTTCTTCTGGAATTTCAGTGTTTCGCTTTTCGGCACTTCGGGACTCCTAATGTTGAGAGTCTCTGACTTCTCCATCTCCCGGTATCCGAAATCCTAGTATCCATTACTTCGAGTGATGCGCATGTTTTGGGTTTTCAGGATTTCGCATTTCGACACTTTGGGACTCCTGATGTTGAGGTTTCTTGACCTCTCCATCTCCCAGAATCCGAAATCCTGGTAGCGAGTCTTTGTCACTTCACGATTTCTTGTTTTGGTTTTTCGCGACTCCGAGTTTCCTGACGATGAAGAGTCTTGACTCTTCCAACTCCTGGTACCTGAAACTCTTCGTTTAAGTGCCTATTTCAGGATTCTGGATTTCGAGATTCCGAAACTCCTGGGTTGAAGGGTCTCACCACTCAATTTCCTGGTATCTGAAACTCCGAAGTGAAGTCATACCAACACATCTGATCTTGCCTGTTTCAGGATTTTGAAGGCTCGCTTCTCCTAGCACTTTAACAAATGTGCAGGTTCTCCTGGATCTGACGATCATTGTTGCTTCTCCGCCCATGCTCACGCATCCTCCTTACTTAGAAGAATTTCAAAGTGTCAAAGGCCTCGACCTTTGATCCTCTTGAGATCCTGAGTATGCCATCTCTCTTGAGCTTACTTCGTTCATGTTTTTCCATCGATGCACACTCTGATCTTGCCATCAACGACAAGAATACTCTGCTTGTAAAACATGCCAACATGAGCTAATTCATTTGGTTGTGTGTGTGTGTGAGGGAAACCTTTTCATGCTTCCCCACATTTCTGGATAACATCTTTAATAAACTCTATGACATAAACTAGTGTGTCGACACGTCCAAACATGAAACTAGAAAAATACCCAACAACATCAACAACAATTAATTGAGCTAATCCATTAAGTTACACACTCTTCTATGATTATTAAGTATTATTATTACAACATGTAATGAAGAATTACATATTATATTCCTACCCATTTCATGATTGTTGACCTTTCTATGTGGAGTTTTTTGTACATGACATTTTCCTTTTTTGTTTTATAATAATCTTATTTTTGTTTAATTTAATAATATTTTATTATAATACACACACATATATATAAATATAAATTTTTAAAGACAAATATTGTGTTTTTAATTATTGGATTTTTTTTTTAATATTAATTTAAAGGTTTTTTCAGCATTGCTTTGAGGCTAGGGAAATAAGTAAATAGAGGGAAGAATAGTTAAGTAAATAGAGGGTATAATAGTTGAGTAAATAGAGGGAAGATGATGTTAAGTTAACGTCTAGCCATGATGATAAATTGGGGTCCCCAAGCACACATAAATTTGTGTCATAAATGTGTGTCTTTAAGCGTTTAGAAAACTTATTTGAGTGATTTGTTTCCTTCATATTCACAAGATTAGTACAAGTGTTAGAATTGAACAACAAATCGATGTATTAATTTTCTAGATTATAATTTTATAGTTGTATACCATTTATTCTATTATCAATAGATTAAATTCAATATATTATTTAAGAGTTCAAAATGTTATTTGTTACAATTTTTCATTCAAATTCTCTATAGAGGAAGGGTATACAAGAACTACTTTGAATTAGACCAGGAAAATTGTAATTTTCACAGTGTTACTAAGATTAATTACCCCGTGATTAGGCTCTCTCACATTTTCTGTATACTAGGCGGTAATTCTACACATCCAAATATACATGATAATCTCACATACTTAATGTATATATCAATATCACTTGTACACATGGTAATATCACGTGTACATGTGATAATATCACATACTCTAATGTACATGATATTCCTCCTTCATCTTGATCTAAGGAAACCCTCGTGGAAAACCCTCTGAGTACTTCCCCATGATCCATGGATGGTAAATGAGGTAAATCGTTGGCCCTGATTATAGGGCCTAAACTGGTGGGAATATTGAGTGAGGCCCAACAATCTCAAAAATATGGATGTTTGGGGACTTGGCCCGAGACCTCTTGCATTATAACCACAACATTCATCCACTCAAGCTAACCCACTGTGTTTAAATATAATAACATTTTTTTTTATATCTAGTGGAATCAACAACCAATTGGGCTCGTACTCGTGTGACACGGGGTCAATTCCGACCACTACCACTATAACGGACTCCAAGCATGCCAACACGACCACACACATGACACACAAGGTAATTTGAGGTTTTGAACCAGTGACCCCACATAATGGAGTGCCTTAACAGTGCACTCCATCACCGACTATTCTACACCATGTGGGCCTCCGATATCTTCTAGTTACAGCACTTAGTAAGGACCATTAAACATCCACCTAGACAATTATTAGGATCTTGTTCTCGATGTGGATTACTTCTCACTAAATGGAGTCATGCAATGTGCATATTGATACAACATAATCAAATTAGAGCATGAGCTCATTTACTCATGAGTATATAGAAGATATTGTCCCTTAACATGCCCCAGTGATTGTCTTTTTCTCCCAATAATTCATTTTCACATTCGTAATATTCATATTCATAACTTTTAATGATCCATGATTGTCTTCTCACTCCTAGTAATTCATTTTCACATAAAACTCTAATCATTTTCACATTCATAATTCTTAATTATTCATGATTGTCTTCTCACTCCTAGTAATTCATTTTCATGTAACTCAAAACTCTAATCATTTTCACATTCTCAATTCTTAATGATAACATAACAACTCTGTTGAGTAAATTATTATCATTGATATCAAATATAAGTATTCAAATATAAATATTCAAAGTAATGGTGACTTTAAGAAATACAAAGTGGAAGTGGATTAGAAATGAAGATACTTGAAAGTGGATTAAATATGAAGTTACATGAAAGTGGATTAAACATGAAGTTATGTGAAAGTGGGTAAAAAAGTAAAATTGAATTAAAAAGTGAAAGTGGAGTAAAAGTGAATATGGTATTTGCACATGGTTTTAAAACTCATGGTGGTATTTTTCCCATGGTATGTTGAAAAGTAAATTAAAAATTGAGAAATTAATTATTTATTTAATGAAGGTTGTAGTGTATTTTCAACTGTACATGACTTTTCATGTAGAGTTAATGGTAAAGTATAAAAGTAGAAGAGGATTGTGAGAAATAGTGTGGGGGTGAAGAGATAAAATGTGATATTTACATATGAGAATATAATATGATAAAATATTGAATATTATTTAAAAGGAAATAGTGACAAAGTATGTGACAATCTAGCTAATAGATCGTGTGAAAGCACAAGGAGCGAGTGCTAAGAAAATCTGACGAAAGTGGGAGTGAGTACTGAACTAATCTAGTGAAAGAGAAAGTAGTGAGCACAGAGAAGCTCTAACGAAAGCAGAAGTAACGAGCACAGAGAAGATTTGGTGAAGACATAAGCACCAAGCATACCAATGAAGGAAATACATATGAAGAAATTGTAAACTTGTAAGCAGGTTGGTGCCTACAAAAACAAACATCTGTGGGGATTGGTGTCTCTAGTAGGTAGGTGGATACAAATAGTAGAGGGGATCGATGTCTCCAGTAGGTCAGTGCCTACAAATAGTTGTGAGGATTGGTGTGTCTAGTAGGTCAGTGCCTACAAACAGTAGAGGGGATCAATGTTTCTAGCAATTAGGTGCCTACAAAAAACAAAGGGGATTGATGTATCTAGTATGTTGGTTCCTACAAACATTTGTAACAATAGATTGGTGCCTACAAACATTTGTAACAATAGGTTGTTTCCTATAAATTTATAAACATAAGTTTTTGTGGTTTTCTCCCAAAATGGTTTCCACGTAAAATAGTGTGTCTTCTAGTTGTTATATTTATGTGATTGTTTCATTGTGGTTTATGAATGTTAAATTTAAAAAAGGGATAGACTTATACTAATTCACCCCCCCTTCTCAATATAAGTGTGTGCTCAACAATTGGTATCAGAGTCGGTTCCTTTGGAAACATACTAGCCACTACAAGGTAGATCTCGAGAACACACATGGTTGATCAAGAAGGTTTCTCTACAAGCAGGGCTCTGTTGTTTAACGGAAAAAACTATTCCTTATGGAGTATAAGGTGCAAACATATCTAATGGTCGTTGGTTTTTCTATTTGACAATTAGTCGTGACTGATTATACATCCCCAACAACTCCAACAATAGATACGGTTGGGGAAAATCCTAGTGAAAATGATGCAAAAGTCATGAACTCCATCTTTTGCAGTCTATCATAATCATAGTTTGTCAAAGTTATGCATTGCAAATCAGTGAAAGAAATTTGGGAAAAACTTCAAAACATCCATGAAGGCGATGACAAAGTCAAGAAGACTAAGCTCCAAACTCATAGAAGATAGTTCAAGAGTCTAAAAATGAAAGACAAAGAAAATGTTGCAGACTATCTCTTCTGTGTGGATGATATTGTCAACATCATTAGAGCACTTGGTGAAACAATTGTAGAACCAATGATTGTGAAAAAGGTGAAAGGTTACTCCCCTTAATATTTGATGCCAAAATTTCCGCCATTGAGGAAACAAAGGTTCTTGATAAATGAACAATGGATAAATTGCATGGGATCCTCACTGCATATGAAATGAGGACTGAAATGGAAAAACCCATCAAATAAAGAAGTAATTTTCAAATCCTCAAACAAGATGAACAACAAATAAAACAAATCAATAAATTGTTCCGGATGTGAATCATACGTAGAGGAATCAAATTTTGCGAGAAATATCAAAAAGGGATTTGACAAAAACAAAGGTAAGTTTCCCTTTAAATGCTTTAACTGTGGAAAATTAGGACATTTTGTTGCTAAGTGTCCATATATGAAAAATGAAAGTAGTGATAATGAAGAATACTATAATGTAAAGAGAAAACATCATCAACTCAAAAATAGGAACAAATAGGATAGCATGAAAATAAGAAGAACTCTTATAAGAAAAATAAGAGCCTTTACTCAAAAGGGGTCAGTGACCTATCTGAAGAAAGCAGTGAAAGAAGTTCTGATAGTGATAAAGAAGAAACTATCTTTATGAAAATCGAAACAAAGATTGAAATGATGTATTGTGAAGAAGAGGAAAACACTGAAATGGATGGAGAAGTGGATCTTGAATAAGAAATCATGTGTGCCTTAAGCGAAATAAAGAATCCAAGGAAAAATAATTTGAAACAAAAAGAGCATCTGCAGAAATGTGAAGAAGAGGATTGTGATTCAAAAGCAAAAATGCCACAAAGACTTGAAGAATCAGAAAATATTATCATAATCCTGAACATTGAATTAGAATAGGAAAGAAGGATAGAATAAGTGGTGAGAATTCAGCTGAAGGAAAAGGAAGAAAATTGTGAAAAGCTAGAAGCTAAACTTGTTTCCTTAAGCAAGGATTTGGAAAAGTAAAATGCTCTATTAAATAGAATCTTGAAGTTTTAAAAAAGTGCCAAAACCTTAGATCATATCATCAATTTTCAAGGTCACCATTTATTAAGAAAGGTCTTGGTTATGATAAGATTCAGATGACCACCAAAGAGGATCTAGAAGATGCAGGTCCATCAAAGAAATTAAATGAAGAAAAATATAAAAGTTATGCTAATGTACTCAAAAGTTTCATTAGTGATGAAAAAAACAAGAAGAAATAAAATAATGTTCTGCAAAATGTTGGCATTTCTCCTAAGGTAAATAGGGACAAATTCAAAGATATTTCCCACCAAGGTGGCCTCACATGAACTGGTACCAAAATTGTTTCTTTGGCTATTGATTTTTTTGTAATCATTTTGGTCATAAAGCAATAGGTTGTAGAACACATACAAGAAATAATCATGTATGTAATAAAGACATAAATGCTTATGGATTCTCAAACAAAAACTAAAATTCATTTTCCCCTTCATTTGATTACAATGTTGTATGTTGTAAATGTAAAAACTATGGGAACAAAGCACGTTTTTTTAGAAGTGACCTTGTGAAAAATCCTAGACAAAACAAGGATGTGGATTCCCTTGTCAAACAAGAGAAAGAACTCATAGGAGTTTAGAAAAGGAAGCAAGGACAAGAGATGCAGAAGAAGGATGAATATATGCTCGTGAAAACTTCCCTTCATGCTCAAAACAAACAAAACCAATGGTACGTTGATAGTGGATGCTCAAGCCAAATGACATGTGACAAGAGAAAGTTTCTCACTTTCAAAGAAGTTAACGGAGGCAGTGTGACATTTGAAAGCGATGTTGTTGCAATGATAGTTGGAAAGGGTACTCTAGGTATCAATAATGGAAAGCCTAAAACATAAAATGGGTTATATGTTGATGGTGTAAAACACAATCTTCTTAGTGTTAGTCAAATGTGTGACCAAGGACACAATCTCACATATAATTCTCAAGGTTGTGAAGTAAGGAAGGAAGGCATAGGAATATTAGTGGCAAGTGAATATAGAACATCAAATAATGTATATATCTTTAATGAGATCTAGGGAGAGAAGTGTTATATGGGACAAATAGATGAAAGTTGGTTATGGAATAAAAGAATGGGTCATACGAAATTTTATAGTTTGGTAAAAATCAGTACTAAACAAGCAGTGAGAGACATGTCAAATATTGTTAAACCTTCAAACACTCTCTACAAACAATGTCAGCATAAAAAAGAGACAAGAACAATCTTTAAATCAAAGGAGTACTCAACAATGAAGCCATTGGAACTCGTTCATACAGATCTTTGTGGGCCTACAAGAACACAAAGTCTACAAGGTCAAAATTACTTCATGTTGCTCATTGATGATTATTCTAGAATGACATGGGTTATGTTCCTAAAAGGAAAAATTGAATCTTTTCAGAAGTTCAAAGCATTCAAATCCTTGGTTGAAAACGAAACAAATTTGAAAATCAAGTGTTTGAGATCAAATAGAGAGGTGAGTTTATCTCAAATGAATTTGAATAATTTTGTGAGACTTATGGGATAAAAAGACATTTCCCAGTCGCAAGAACTCCACAACAAAATAGAGTGGTAGAAAGAAAAAAATGAGTTTTACAAGAGATGGCAAGAACAATCTTGAATGAAGCCAAGTTATCAAACATGTTTTGGAGAGAAGCAGTCAACATTGCAGTTTACATTCTGAATAGAGGGAAAATCAAAGTCAACAACAACAAAACACCTTATGAATTATGGAAAGGTAGACCAAAAACAGTTAATTACTTCAAAGTTTTCAGAAGCAAGTGCTACATAAAGAGATGTGATGAGGATTTGGGAAAATTTGACTCTATAGCTGATGAAGGTATATTTCTTGGTTATTCATCAAGAAGCAAAACTTGTAGATGTTACAATACAACATTAAGTAAAATTGTAGAGAGTGTCTTTGTAAAAGTTGATGAAGCAAGGCACCAGAAGGTGAAAACACAAGTAAATGTTAAAGCAGATGATCCAGGTTGCAAAGAAGAAAAAGAAGGAGAAGGAGAAGAAAATGAAGAAGAAACAAAACACCAAGGTACAAAGACAACATCTAGATTTGTCCGAAAGAATTATTGGACAAATCTAATTCTTGGTGATAAAGATATAGGAGTTCATGTATATGTGTTTGTGATGTATCTGAATTATTTGTCTCTTATTGTATTTATTGGGTTTATTGTTAGTTCTATTAGTTGGTGCATGAGGCTATATCAATTTTGTGTTGGACACCTTTTGTATACCTTAGGTCTATCATAGAGCCAAAAAAATTCATATCTCTCTTCTTTTTCCTCCCCCAATTCGGTGTTATATGAATTCATATATGCTCATGGTTTATTTATGTATTCCAATTCATGAAATTGTATTCATGTTTACATTAAATATGTGTATGCAAGTTGAATTCAATTTGTAGAATAGAATTCTCCAAAGAAAGAGTAAAGGTGTTGGTGTTTGCATGTGTACATATGTCCAAGGAGTTCTAATGTTGAAATATCTTTCTCTTGTTCGAGAAACAAACCAAAGGACCTAAAATATATTCATAGGTATTTCTCTATCCTTTCATTGAATATTTTGATGTTTGCATTAGTCTTAGATAAGGCAACAAGACTAATATTTTCCTATACTCTATCAATTAAGTGTCAATCCTTTGTTGAGGGATATGAGTAATCCTTATCTAAATTCCCTTCAACACTAATTCAATGTCAAAGTAATTATTTTTTAAAATAATTCAAGTTGGCCTATCTTACAACACAAATGCATAAAAAAAGGTGTGAACTGTATATATAACAAGAAAGAGGTAATAGAGAATATAAAGTTTTTTCTACCAGTTGATTTTAGAATAATCTATCTTAACCTTGGCTACTAGAATATGCTTAAACCCTAATGTGCACATGACAAGTACTTTATTTTTGTTTGTAGGGATCAACCAAACTCTTCTTTTTTCCATGGTCTTGATTTTTCGATTCTGAAAATTACAACAAAGCTTTTCCAGAGACCATGTGATTATTAGTTCTAATCATTGTTTTTTTACCAAGTTGATTTTGTTCTTGATAAAAAAAAATGGCATTCTTGTGAGTCTCTTTTTTCTTAGAAACCAATTTGCTTTTGAAGATACATTAAGGAAAAAACAATGAAATGTTTGGAAAGAAAGGGATTTATCACAAGTGATCAGAATCGGTCAGAAGAATTTGAAAAGGGGATTACTCCGTGTCCATCAAAATGAAGGATTGTCCTTTATTGTAAATTTGTCCAAATGTTTTAGCCTCCCTACATCCAAGCTACCATAAACCCTCTTCTATTTCTTAACCATGATGCATTTTTAACTTTCTTATGTTTACCTCTACACCATTTTCCCTCCCCATTTCCTTGTCTTTATGTTGCATTTAGTAACCAAGGGTGTCCAATCAATGGTTCATGATGATGGAATTATGTGATAGAACTCGCCAAAGGGGAACCAATTTTCCTTTCCCCTTCTTGAAAAAATGGAAAATGAAAAATATAACAAGCTTTCCAAGAACATTTTATATACCTTTTTAAAACCAGTTTTAAGCATAGTTACTTTATTTTATTTAAATGCAAGGGGACACTTTTTAATAGTTGAGAGTGCTAGAAAATTTTGCTATATTTTATGCTCTTAAAGAAAAAATGACTCATGATTAAAATAACTTTACTCTTGAATTAATTAGAATGATACATTTAATTAGAATGTTATGGTGGCAGACAATGGGATGTGCATGTGTATGTTTTTGTATATCCACAACATGGGAGGGTGGGTTACTAAGGATGTCCATGTGTGCTTTTGTATATCCTCATCCTAAGAGGGTGGGGATGTTCATGTGTGCACTCCCTATCACCCACCCTTGTGGCAAGTAATGAATTTTATATCACTTTTATAATTTTTAGCAGTATTTATTTTATTTTTAAGATCAAAATATAACATTTTTGTTGTTGATAATTACGGGAAAAATACATTGGAAGAAACAATTATATATATATATATATATATAATAACCTTTCATCGAACCATCGACAAACTCGTTCGTTGATGGTTTGAATAGTGTAATGTTTTCTTCCTCACCCAATAATCATCGGAAATACAACCCGTTCGTCGGTACCTTGTCAATAGTTCTACAGGATCTTGATGATATTTTGTGGAACATTCATCGATGGTTTGTCGTAGCTTAGTTGCTCATTCGATGGACTGGAGATGAAAACATGATGGAGTTTTGAAAAATTGATGGTGCACATTCGCCGATGATTTTTCTCTCTTACAACGGATTGGAGACGAAAACGTGATGGAGTTGTGACGAACTGAAGGGGTACATTCGTCGATGGTTTGTCTCTCTTATGATGACAACATGATGGATTTGAGATGAAATGATGGGGCATGTTCGCCGTAGATTAGTTGCTCTTACAATGGAATAGAAACAAGAACAACTTATATTTGGGACCAACATCGGTCAATGGTACGACGGATGTGTTCATTTGTATTGCAACAAAAGTGTGATCGTCGCAATTGTGACAAAGGTGATGCAACAAGAAATCGGTTGTAGCCTTTGTAGTACTTCAGACATTGCGGCGAAGAACATGCGTCGATAAATTGTAGTAAAATGGGCCCAATGTACGAGTGTTAGTGCACTAGAATATGCAAACTTCTCCTTGCTATCTAAAATATAGCTTAAAAAATGTATAGAAGCCAGTGAAGACAAGCATTGGATTAATGCTATGGAATAAGAGCTTAATCAAATTGAGAATAATGAAACATAGGAACTTGTTCCAAGGCTAACAGATAAAATTGTAATTGGCACCAAGTGGGTTTTTAGGAACAAGTTGAATGAACATGGGAACGTAATAAGAAATAAAGCAAGATTGGTTTGTAAAGGCTATGCTCAAGTTCAAGGTATTGATTTCGAAGAAACCTTTTCCCTGGTTGCTAGACTAGAAGTTATCAGAATGTTTTTGGCATTTGCAAGTTTCAAGAACTTCAAAATATATCAAATAGATGTCAAGTCTTCCTTTCTCAATGGAAATTTAGAGGAAATGCATTAAACAACTAGAAGGATTCTTATTATCAAAAAATAAGGATCATGTGTGCAAACTAAAGAAATTACTTTATGGGCTAAAACAAGCTCCCAGAGCCTAGTATTCAAGAATTGATAAATATCTACAACAATAAGGCTTCAAAAGAGGAGTTGTTGAAAGTAATATCTATATCAAGACAGTAGCAGAAAATCAATTGATTTTTGTGGTTTATGTAAATGAAATTATTTTCGGAGGAATTATGAAAAAAATGTGCTAAGAGTTTGCAATATAAATGCAAAAGGAATTTGATGTTTATGCTCGGTGAATTGTCATTCTTTCTTGGATTACAAATTTCTCAATCTAACAAAGGCATATTCATTTTACAAACCAAGTGCATCAAGGAAATGTTGGAGAAATTCATAATGGGATATTTTACACCAGTCAACACACCTATGGTCACAAGTTGTAAATTGAGAAAAAATGATGAATCTTCAGAAGCAAATCAAACATTGTATAGGTCAATGATTGGAAGCCTACTATATGTGGCGATATCAAGGCCATACATTATGCAAGCAGTAGTATTGGTTGCACGATTTTAAGTTGCACCAAAAGAAACTCATGTGCAAGCAGTAAAAAGGGTATTCAAATATCTAAAGGGCACCTTAGACTTCAGCTTAGGGTACTCAAGAGGTGAAGATTTTAATCTAACAACATATACATATGTAGATCATGCATGTAGTGTTGATGATAGAAAAAGTTCAAGTGGAGGAGCATTCCTTCTGTGAAATATTCCAGTGTCTTGGTTGAGAAAGAAACAGTCTTCGATCTCTCTATCCACAACAGAAGTTGAATATATTTTAGCAACAACATGTTGCACACAAGTTCTCTAGATGAAGCAAACACTGCAGGATATCAAGGTAGAATATGATCATCCAATCTGAATCATCTGCGACAACACAAGTTCAATCAACATTTCAAAGGATCATGCTATGCACTCAAAGATGAAGGATATTCCCATCAAGTACCACTTCCTAAGAGAACGGTTAGCCAAACAAAGTGTCAAGTTGGAATACATTGATACCAAGGAACAAGTTGCAGATATTTTTACCAAACCCCTTCCCAGAGAAACATTTTAATATCTTAAACAAAAGATAGAAGTGATATCCCTCTCATCTCGTTAGTAAAGAATCACAGCTCAGGGGGAGTGTTTCTTTTCCATTGATGTCAAAGGGGGAGAATTACAAAAAAGGGGAGAGTTGTAGACAGGGGGTGGAGAATTACAGATAGAGGGAGAGTTGCAGACAAGGGAGAATTCTTTATATTTCTGGAGGATTGCATGTTTTTCAGTACAAGGTTTCCATCAATGACAAAGGGGGAGATTGTTGAATAAATTATTGTCATTGAAGTCAAAGGTAAGTATTCAAATATAACTATTCAAAGGAAATGTGACTTTAAGAAATACAAAGTGGAAGTGGATTGTAAATAAAGTTATGTGAAAGTGGATTAAATATGAAGTTATGTGAAATTGGATTAAATATAAAGTTATGTGAAAGTGGATTAAACATGAAGTTATGTGAAAGTGGATTAAAAAGTATAAGTGGATTAAAAAGTGAAAGTGGATTTAAAGTGCACATGGTTTTAAAAGCCATGGTGGTATTTTTCTCATGATATGTTGAAAAGTAAATTAAAAAATGAGAAATTAATTGTTTATTTAATGAAGGTCGTGTCTTTTCAAATGTACATGAATTTTCATGTAGAATTAATGGTAAAGTATAAAAGGAGAAGAGGATTGTGAAAAATAGTGTGGGGGTGAAGAGAAAAAATGTAATATTTACATATGAGAATATAATATGAGAAAATATTGAATATTATTTCAAAAGAGATTGTGACGAAGTGTATGGCGATCCAATTAATAGATCTTGTGAAAGTATAGCAAATATAGTGAAAGCATAAGTAACGAGCACAAATAAAATTTGGTGAAGAAACATAGTTACCAACTTAACGAGAACTCTACAGAGTTCTCATATTTTGGGGGGTCAAGTTGTTTACCCTGTTTTTAAAAATGGTGCTACCGGCAGCACCCCCCTCCCTTTTTAGATGGTTTTTCTATATTTTAAAATTTTCGATCCATAATGTTTCCACATTATTTTTTTAAATACTTTTTTTTCATGTATTTTCAAATTTTTTATTTTTATTTTTTATTCAATGATGTTTTTAGTCATTTTTCCATGCTCCTTTCAATCTTATAAATATTTGTTTCCATTTACTTTTTTGAAATTATGATTTTTCATGTAATTGTGTCTCCTTAATTGATTTATTGTTCCATACTTTTAAAATGTAGTAAAAAACATCATTTTTAACACATTGTTCATCGTTACTTCAATACGTAGAAAATAATTGTACTAAAATAACACTATTTTTGAATATTTAGAAAACAAATAAATTAAAATTTCTTTTGATAAATTAAAAACTTAAAAAACTAAGAAAAAAAACAATTAAAATTAATAAATAAAAGCAAAAGAAAAAAAAATTTATATAATAATAATAATAATCTATTTTTAAGGTCACGGCCAAGCCACACCAAATTGGTGTATGAGACCCCCTTGTTTGTGGGACAAGGGACCCCTTTCGCCCAACGATTTGACTAGTAAAGCCTACGGAGGTATACATACCCTACCCCCCTCTAGATTTGAACTTGTGACCTCTTAAGAGGAAACACATGTTCTTAACCATTAGGCCCAAAAAATAAAATAAAGAAAAGCTTAAAAAACCAAATAGAATAAATATATATATAT
>JASDQU010102426.1:20116-53248 GCA_032191745.1 Picea mariana
TATGTAAATTAAAAAAAAAAAAATAATAATAAATAAATTTTAAAGCGACTATTTTGTATCCGAAAACAAAATTGCAAAGATTTTTTTATTTTTATTTATTTATTTTTGAATGTAAATTTAAGAAAAAAAAAATGATAAATAAATTTTAAAGTGACCATTTTGTATCTAATTTTGGGTTTTTTTTGGCATAGGGATCTATTGTCAAAACCATGGTTTCAATTAAGTCGTAATTAGCCATAATTTTAACGTTTAGACTTTTTATTTATTTTTAGTTAGCGTCACTTTTTATTTAGGTGTTAATTTTAAGGTTTTTCTGAGCTACTGTATGAGTTTTGAAGGTCATGCTTGAAGAATGTTGTAATTTTGACCTCGTTTGAAAAAATGGTGATGTCGGTAGCACCACTTTTTGATTTGGGGATTGATTTTCATGTTTTTTATGCAAAAATATGGGTTTTGGGGGCCAGAGTTCTTATTTTGAGGTCACAGTTCTCATTAAGTTGGTAACTATGTTAAGATAGAAGCAACAAGTAAACCAGTGAAAGAAATGCATATGAAAAACTTGTAAGTAGGTTGGTGCATACAAAAACAAACAATTGTAGGGATTGGTATCTCCAGTAGGTATGTGCCTACAAACATCAGAGGGGATCAGTGTCTCCAATAGGTTGGAGCCTACAAACAACTATGGGGATTAGTGTCTCTAGTAGGTCAATTCCTAGAAACAGTAGAGGGGATCGGTGTCTCTAGTAGGTCGGTGCCTACAAACAAAATAGAAGATATGTGTTTCTGGTAGGTTGGTGCCTACGAACATTTGTAACAGTAGGTTGATGCCTACAAATTTATAAAAATAAGTTTGTGAGGTTTTCTCCTAAAAGAATTTCCACGTAAAATATCGTATCTTTTACTTGTTACATTTATATGACTGCTTCATTATAGTTTATGAATGTTAAATTAAAAAATGAATAGTATTATATTAATTCACCAAACTCTAATCATTTTCACATTCATAATTTTTAATGGTCTTCTCATTCCTAGTAATTCATTTTCATGTAACTCAAAACTCAAACCATTTTCACATTCATAATTTTTAATTATTTATGATTGTCTTCTCACTCCTGGTAATTCATTTTCACATAACTCAAAACTCTAATTGTTTTAACATTTGTAATTCTTAATTATTATTTTTCACATTCATAACTCAAACTCTTCAGTGATATTTCTTTGCTTTGCATATTCATTTTCACATTCATAATTTTTAATTATTCATAATTGTCTTCTCACTCCTATAATTCTTAATGATTATTTTTCACATTCGTAACATAGCTCAAACTCTTCAGTGATATTTCTTTGCTTTGCATTATTATTATTTTTCACATTCATTATTATTATTATTATTTTTCACATTCATAACTCAAACTCTTCAGTGATATTTCTTTGCTTTGCATATTCATTTTCACATTCATAATTTTTAATTATTCATAATTGTCTTCTCACTCCTATAATTCTTAATGATTATTTTTCACATTCGTAACATAGCTCAAACTCTTCAGTGATATTTCTTTGCTTTGCATTATTTGATATTTCTGTGCTTTGCATATTCATTTTCACATTCATAATTTTTAATTAGTCATGATTTTCACATTCATCATAATTTTTAATTATTCATGATTGTCTTCTCACTCCTGTAATTCTTAATAATTATTTTTCACATTCATAACATAGCTCAAACTCTTTAGTGATATTTCTTTGCTTTGCATTATTTGAAGAGACGTACTTTTTCTCTATCTCTATATATATGATTAATTCATCTCCTTAATTCATCATGTTTTTATATAATATGTTTTTCTTAAATTTACTTTATTTTCATTTCACACTTTGAATGTGGGAAAGCTCATTCGTAAAATGTCGTAATGGCTTCTAGATTTGAATCTTGAACCCCATTCCATAGACCAATTTAGAGACGCCTATCATTCATATCAACACTTCCTTTATGCTACTTCATAAATGGTTATGATGATATTATATTTAGCATTATCCCAAGTATCACATAAGAAAAAGAGGAAATAAAATACAATTGTAGGTTTGGAGATGAGTTTGTTGGGGACCGATAAATGAATGAACTAGCAATTACCTTAGAAGATGAAAAGATACATAGTTGGAAATGTGATTTGGTGGAATGAAAAATGCATTTTGCGGATTTGAGCAATTTATTTAATAAAATCGTTTTAGTTGTGAATCATTGCATGAAAACATTCCATCGACATTTTAGTTAGTTTTTTTTTTTTCAACTGGAAAATTGCTCAAATATATATTATATAATTTGTTTTCAGAACTAAAAGGTTTTACAATCGTTGTTATAATTTACATCTACAACAAATTTTCTTCTAGCAAATAAAAGGTTATGAGTATTATAAGTAGAGTAGATATCAAATGTGCTACTAGGAGGCAGGTATAGTGTTGGTTGATCTATAGATCCATAGTCAAAGTGAGCTGTGTGTTTCTATGACCAGTGGGTAGTATGCCAACTCTCATATTTGAGAAAACCACTGTTTATTGAGTGGTGAAAAACTGAACTTAAAAAACAGTTATGAAGTGTGGAGGGCCCTCATGGTCATCTATCCATAAATTGTATGAGAGGATTCCCACTTTTTTATGTAATGCTATCTTTGATAATTGATCATTGGATTTGTTGTGCTCTTGGTAAGTGTGATTGAAGATGAGTTGTTTGAATGTAGGCTGAATCATTTTAATTATGTCCTTCCAGGCCAGGAGTGAGTGACATTTTAGTTAGTTACATGGAATAAATAATGTGACAATGATATTATTTGTTGTTTCTTTTGATTGTGAATTTTAACATTGGAGGAGGCGAGAGAATTAAAAAATGTGTGACAATGATATTTTTTTGTTGTTTCTTTTGATAATGAATTTTAATATTGGAGGAGCCAAGAGAATTAAAAAGTCTATTACAAGGTGATGGCACGTTATTCCTTGATCTTGTGTATTGTACTTTCTATACCATAAGATAAGAATGACATAATTCTTACTTTGTATACCATACAAGAATAACGACATAATTCTTATTGAGCTATGCTCGAAAGAGATCCATGCAATTCACTTTTAGCAGTAAAGGGAATACTATTGTAACTAAAGGTTGACTAAGTTAATCACAGAGTTTGAAAGGGACTTCTCTTCCTAGCATAATTGTCAATTTTGATGCATACTGTCACTAGCATTCATCTCTAGTAACAAAGGCCTAATGTTTATGAGTAAATATCATAGAATATCAAAATAAGTAGAACCATATATGTGTGGAATGAATATATTTCCATGGGACATTAATTGCAAAATAAAGTGAATGATCTATCCAAATTTCAATTCAAAATGAAGATTAAGTAAAGTTGATATATATAGATGTGTATGTGTGTGTGCGTATGTGTGAACCACATGCATATATATACACATATATGTGTATACCCCACACACACATTGTGTGTTTACACTAATGAAAGGTGTGTTATTGCCAAACATCTGGTAGAGTGCATGAAGAGTGGTGTTCAAGTAGGGAGTAATGAGTTAGTTGAAGGACGTGTTTGTTAATGTAACATAGGAAATATTTCTTGATATGTTGTAGAAGATCATGATCAGACAAACATAGGTTATGCTTTTTATAACAATGAATACAAAAGAAATGATTTGATAAATTGCATGTGTACTACCTATAATATATAAAGGGAGGAATCTAGTGCACCCATAAAACCTCATCCCAAGTTTCCTAGTGTATTTGTCTCATTTCCTTGCATTGAATGAAGAAGCACAAAATGGATGCTAAGAAAGAAAATATAAATTATTATTGTTATTTTTTATACTTAATAGCCAAATGATGTCAATGGTATTCATTTTCCATAGGTTGGCCCAAAAAATACATAAGGGTTAGCTTAGTTGGTTCGACTATGTCCAACAAGACATAGTGCTAATGGAGGTCACATGATCCTTTCCCACTATCCTTTGGCGTTCACTAAAGTTAATGCATGCTAGCAGTTAATATAAAATTGTAGTGTGTGGATTTTGTACTTTAGTACTCATATATGCCTACTCACTAAGGCTACTTTTATGTTGTATCCATGTGTGACCCGCCCTACAATGACATCGATATCTATCTACCATCCTTTTGTGTTGGACCATCTTCCATCGAGTTCCCTACATAGAAGCATACCACTTTGTAAGACCTGTTTGTAAGGTGTAAGGGACTCAAGGAAGGTGGTCCAACACAAAAGGATGGTAGAGAGATGCAATATATCACTAGGTGGGTCATTCATGGATACTGTTAGCACTAGAAGTCACCTCCTGATTGCAGGAGAGGTAAGCCCAATAACCATCAGAGTTTGTGGTGGATGTTGGTTTGAATAGGTGGAGGTCAATGGCCAAAACTCAACAATATGATTGATGTTCAACACAGAACTGGATAGGAAATGCACAGGGAGGTGAGGGACACATTAACTTCAGTCAATAAATTGAGTTAAGGTGAGAGTAGAGGGAAGACTTAAGATAAAGGTGAATGAGACTGCTCTGGTTATCAGGCCTTCCAACAGCTTAAAGGAGAAAAACTCAACCTCAAGAGCACTCTTGAGCTCAAGTTCAGACACTAAAATGTGTCTACTAGGGACACAGTTATAGCTGCAGCATGATCAAACCTCCATCATCTTGCAACTGCAACAGCTCGACTGGATCATCCATGCCTGAGACATTCAATGTGAGAGGGGAAAGAGAACATAGGGAAATGAATAAAACTCACCACGATACCGCTATAATCAAACCTCCATTACAACATCATAACGATCCTTGACTGGATCATCCATGCCCGAGTGTTTTAAATAGCTTTACAAACAAAATGAAAGAGAAAGGAAGTTGACTTCTATTAACATGAAAGTCTCAAGTCGATTACATAACCAGAGAATAGCTCTGGCAAAACAAAATTACAGATGGGAGCTTAGCTCAAACAAAGACCATTACCAAATAACAGAATCCCCTACATATACTCAAAAATTTCGTAAACAACAGGAGAGGCATGCTCGAGCTTCCATGGCATTGTGTCTTCTCAGTTAGACTGCACCTGCAGTCTCCTCTGCACACGCCTTCCTTTGTCAGATGCGATCTAGGTTCTGTCATTCCCTCTGAGTCTCCCCGGTCAGACTACTCATGCAGCTTGCTATCAGACGCAATCTCAGGCTGTCTGGGTTGATAGAATGCCTTCACGGTCAGACCTCTCTTACCTTCCATTCATGGGGGAGACGATGCTTCAACCACCTCCCCAGATTTGGATAAAATGCATTTGGTGGGTGTTTTAGCCCCCTTTCCTTCGCATTTTCACCCAGGGGTCAATTCCAAAGGGAAAAACACCCCCTTACAAAGACATGTGCTAACATTAGGCTTCATGGGGGATAGATTCCTCCCTGCGAGGCTCTAAGATATCCTTTGTAGCTCCAGTCGCCTTCTGCATTGGGCTATGGATTCAATCTCAAAACACCCTATTGAGGAATACAGGTCGATAAGTAAAAAAATGAAAACAAACATACATGGGCTCCATAGGAGCTTATTTATATATAGTCCTAGTCTAATTGATTTTTACATGGTGCTAGGTGAAATCAAATTTCCACCATAGTCATTCAAGTAACTTCCTGACTGGAAGTTCTTTTACTCTGTCACAGACTGGTAACAGATGATGCAATCGTGACAGCAGAATGATCACATCTTTCAGCTTTCCCTCCAATTTTGAAGTCAAGATAAAGTCAGGCAGCTTTAAAACATGAAGTAAATGCAGCTCCATGTACTCCTTGACAGGCTCATATAACGAGTGGAAAACTCTAGAAAATTTGTAACAGACAACCCAATATGCTCCACAACTACTCACACATGGCTGAATATATCTGGTAAGCACAGGTGGATGAAAAGATAATGCAAGTTGACTGATCCCAGGTGGTGGTTGCTCACTTACAGGCTATGGGCAGGCTATAAACTGCACCTCCAGCTGCTCCTCTTCTTCTTCATGGCTCCCCCAAGGAACAGATTCATAATCATCATACACATGAACCATGAAAAAGATTTGTTCTTCATTGTCTTCATTGGGATATTCATCAAAGATGGGCTACTCTCGGTCAGTATCTGCAACAACTTCTTCCTCGCAAGAAGAGATTCTCAAAACATCTGATTCAGGGACAGAAATATCCTCCGCATTTTCCTCATAAGAACAACAAACAACATCTGCCTCAGTCCCATATCCAGGAGAAATATCTACTATAGAAAACATTTGCTCATAGACATCAGAATTTTCAAAAGAGACATGTTGGTCTTCATGAACATCTAAAAGACATCTGAAATGATGCTAGATGTTTCTGTGCTACAACCATCATAATGAATATCATCCAACACCTCTAGACCTTCATAGAAAATTCTTTCCTCCACAGTTAAAACTTCATCACAAATATGGTTTTCATGGCTAGTGGAATCTTCATGAAACAAGGAAAACTCATCACAACAGTTTTCATAAATACACTCAGCTGGAAAATCATCTTTACAAAATGAATTGAAAGTTGCATGAAAACTGTGCAAAGAGTCGATGCTTGCAACGGGAAGAGATCGACACCAATCAAGAGCATCTCCTTTCAATGAATATCTAAAAAGATTGATCTAAAAATCTCCATGCACAATATGAAGCTGATGAATAAAATTGCGAAAAAGGAGCAAGTGTTCAGCTGGTACTTCCCCCTCCTTTCCTTGAAAATTGGGAAGGCTACATTCCCATTCCTCTCTACTAGGTAGTGGGTTAGGGGAACCAACTATATTTGAAAAATTACAGAAAGAAAACCTCTAAGCCAGGATTTTTTCCATTTCAAACCAGTGGAGTCGTCAATCGATTCTTTAATCATGGAGTCATCAGGTGAATGATATGTTTTTTGAAAGTGTCTGGCCTTTGTTCACCATCAAAGGCTAGATCTGGGACAGCAACAAAAAAATCTTTATGAGAAATCTTTCCCCTTCTCCAATAATCCTCTCTGGGTCAGCTTTAGGTGTAGCCAGAGGTGGCCACAACCGAAACAGTGGAGTCTCCAGGTGCAAGCTACAATCTTCAATGGTTCTGATATATGATGCACCTTCAGAATCAAAATCTCTTTGTTGTTCTATCCTAGGGAAAGGTCTTCAATTCTTTCCCCGGTAACGGCGCCAGAAATGTTAGCACTAGAATTCACCTCCAGATTGCAGGGGAGGTAAGCCCAGTACCCATCAGAGTTTTTGGTGGATGTTGGTTTGAATAGGTGGAGGTCAATGGCCAAAACTCAACAATATGAATGATGTTCAACACAGAACTGGATAGGAAATGCACAGGGAGGTGAGGGACACATTAACTTCAATCAATAAATTGAGTTAAGGCGAGAGCAGAGGGAAGACTTAGGATAAAGGTGAATGAGACTGCTCTGGTTATCAGGCCTTCTAGCAGCTCAAAGGAGAAAAACTCAACCTCAAGAGCACTCTTGAGCTCAAGTTCGGAGATTGAAATATGTCTACTAGGGACACAGTTACAGCTGCAACATGATCAAACCTCCATCATCTTGCAACTGCAAAATATCGACTGGATAGTCCATGCCCGATCCAGGGAAATGAATAAAAATGACCACGATACCGCTATAATCAAACCTTCATTACAGCAGCATAACGATCCTCGACTAGATCATCCATGCTCGAGTGTTTTAAACAACTTTACAGACAAAATGAAAGAGAAAGGAAGCCGACTTCTATTAACATGAAATTCTCAAGTCGATTACATAACCAGAGAACAGCTCTGGCAGAACAAAATTACAAGTGGGAGCTCTTCTCAACCAAAGACCATTACCAAATAATAGAATCCCCTACATATACTCAAAACTTTTGTAAACAATAGCAGAGGCATGCTCGAGCTTCCATGGCATTGTGTCTTCTCAGTCAGACTGCACTTGCAGTCTCCTCTACACATGCCTTCCTCTGTCAGATGTGATCTAGGCTATGTCAGTCCCTTTGAGTCTCCCTGGTCAGACTACTCATGCAGCTTGCTGTCAGACGCAATCTCAAATTGTTTGGGCTGACAAAATTCCTTCACGGTCAGACCGCTCTGACCTTTCATTCATGGGGGAGACAATGCTTCAACCACCTCCCCAGCTTTGGATAGAATGCATTTGGTGGGTTTTTTAGCCTCCTTTCCTTCACATTTTCACTCAGGGGTCAACTCCAAAGGGAAAAACACCCCCTTACAAATATATGTGCTAACAGATACTACATAGAAGTGGACCACAATGCAACAGTGCTAGTGCGTAGGCGTATGTGATCATTAAAGTGTGAAATCAATATGCTACATGTTCTCCCCATAGGAGCTTATATCCATAATATGGGAACAACAACAAGTTGCAAGGAAGGAGAACACAACAAGGTGATAAAAAATATATATATAATAAAAATGGGAACAATCGCAAAGCAATGAGACATGGAGAGGAGCCTACTAGTGTACGTGTAAGCCCCCAATTTTGAGGGGGTTTATTGTAACTAATTAGGTTACCAATATGCCTAACATTTACATGAGACCCCATGCCTTGATAATCTGTGTGACAAGCAAAGATATGACACATGTGCATAAGGAGTATGATATCAAGCATATATAAGACAAAGAGAAGTGAAAGAGAAGGAAGCAAGGTATGCATGACAAGAAGAGAATGCCTAGATGGGGCATGCACACATTTAACTACTACGATAACAAAAAATATGAAACAAGATGTAAGTATGACTAACTTCCATGTAAGTGAACAAAGGACATAGAATGTGAAAGTAGATGCAAAAATGAAAAATGTAGAAGTATGGTAAAATATTGATTCTTGAAATTAAGTGAGCATGAGCAATGCAATGTATCCCATTTTGGGGCAAGTCATATGAGAGTAGGGATCCCACTTTCATGGTAGAAAAACAATTGTTAGTAGTTCAAATAAATAAATATAAAGTTAAATATAAGTGAGATAGGTAAATGTGAAAAGAAAAGGGAGAAGAGTTAGAAGAATCATACCTATATTGTGTACCTGAGGATGATTCAATGCAGGTTTGTTGAAGTGTGTGAAATGTTTAAGGTTGGTAACTTCGATGCTATAGAGAACTATGTACTTTCATCACAAAAAGTATTGGTCTAACTTGAGTGGGTTAGCGACGGTGACAACAAATCCCATGGAAGGATAGGAAGCAAGCAAATGTGGAGGAAAAAGAGAAGAAGGAGGAAAAAATGCTAAAGCATAACTAGTAAAGGTAAGAGGTGAGAGGCGAGAAAGCTAGGGATAAACTAGTGAAGGAAAGAGATGACAATTCTAGGGAAAGAGGAGAAAGGTGGAAATGGTAAGGAAGAACTAGTGAAGGTAAGAGGTGAGAAGCGACAATGCTATGGAAGAATTAGTGAAGGAAAGAGGTGAGAGAAATGGGATATTAGAGGAATGGTTAAGGTGATCCCATAGTTTTAGACTACTAGATGCAAGAATCAACACTGATCTTCTTGAGAGGTGAAGGAAAGGTATGATGATTGATCTCATTTAAGGAGAATTCATCTTGATTTGAGTCCTACTTGATACAATAGCCTAGAGAGAGCCAACCATTGGAAAAAGGACTAACAAAAGAGGAAATATAAAGGGAAAGAGAAGAAAAAGGAGAAGGAATAAGGGGGATTTTCTTGAGCGGATCTGTACATGTCAGTCAAATAAATACGAGAAAGAAAGAGGAGGAACAAGAAGAGAAACAAAGGCACTACTTTTTTCTCTAGAAATATTAATGACAAAAGGGACAAATTGACTCCACAAAGGTCCCGTTGGAGACGACACTTTAATTAACTTGGAAAATTATATTAAACTATCAAAAAAATAAATCTATTATAAACTCAAGATACCAATGAAAGGATAAGAAAAAAAAAGTGAATCTTTCATTGAGCATTCAAAGGATAGAGGAAAGGGGAGCATATGAGGAAAGAGAAGCAAAGAAAGGAGTGAGAATTCATGAGAGAGGAGAGGAGAGACTTCCTCTAGTAGGTTAGGGAAAGTGAGAGGAGAGACTTCCTTGATTAGGTTAGGGTAGAAGAGAGGAGGAGACATACTAGGAAGAAAAAGGAAGGCTAGACTAGTTTGAAATACTTAGATGGACTATGGAGGTTAGTTGAGAAAAGGAGGAGGCTTCACAAAATCAAAGACAATGCATGGAGGAGACCAGGGGATGAGCCTTACATGTGACCTTAGGGTAGAGAGAGAATGGATCAGGATCCCACCAAATGGAATAATTATTTACTTCATGAACAAACAAGAGCTCACGCGTGAAGGTGTAGGGGACAACAATCGTTGCATCCAACCATTTGTGACCAAGTAGAATGTTGTATTAATCCAAGTCTCTTAATAATATTGAAAAATGGGCCTCTACTATCTTGAGGTAAAGATTCAAATGAATTGCAACATCTCCAAGAGGTTTGGTCTCAAATTTGTTGAATCCTTGAAAGATCCATGGCGTGGGAGAGAAATAGTTAGCATTGAGGGCATGATATAAATGATCTTATATGATGTCTAGGGAAAATATTAGATTTAAATAACTCGCTTATTGGTGAATTCACTATGATGGATCTATATGAAGAACAAGTTGACCACATTATCATTTTGATCCTTTGGGGAAGGAATGTGAGAAATATCAAAGGAGAGAGAGGGAACCCAAGCTTGGGAAAATTTAGATGAGAAATTTTAGAGGGATTTGAACATACGATCCCTCTAGTTGGGGAACACTCAAAGAATGTCCATGTAAAACATTTTAGATAGATGAGAGGACAAGATTTGTATTAGGGAAGTATAAGAGGAATCATATGATTATTTTGCATGGGTAGCAGGAGGAGGATAGATGCTAGAGGACTCAAGAGGAACTTCTTGTTGGGTTTAGGTGATGACACCAATTTGATGAGAAGGTAGGTGAGAATTGAAATTAATGAGGCTAAGGGACAACCCTTGAGTGGGTTGATATTAGGAGGGACCTACCTAGTGTACCAAAGGGATGGTATCAAGGTCAATGAGGTTAGATAGAGAATCATATAGAGGATGCACCCTTTTGGGTTAGGAGATAGTCACAACTCCAATCTAATATAGGGAATTGGTTGGCATACAAAAGGTACTTCCAATGACATGGATCCTTTTTGTAAATTTAGGAGTAGGTTGGCCAAGATAAGTGTTAATGGGAGCCTTTATGGAGATTAAGGAGGGGCCTCTTCTTCTTCTTCATTAGAAGAGTCAAAGTTAGGTTTGGGGGAAGTATTCTTCTCTTTCTTAGAATAATTTAGAGGTTTACGATTAGAGATCAAGTTCTTATAGATCTCAAGATTTTTGTTTACATAAGTTTGACAATTATTTGAGGTTTGGGATGCATTTAATTTGGCATTTGTTTGCATTCAACTTTTTAAGTTTTCAACATTTCTTTGTGTTATGAATGTCACATTTAAGAAACTCACAACACTTATGAATCTTTGATGTAGAAGGACCAGGTTTCTCATTTAATTGGGTGTAGAAGATGGTTTTAGTTTGGGTTTTTGGTGGGGGTACTTTTGTCACTTTGTCACCCATATCATTCCTATTGGAGGCATGTGGCTTAGGTGTTCTGGTTTTTTTGTCTCCAATATAAGATTTAATATTAGCATTCTCTATCTAGAAAAGGTGGTTGGTGGCTTCCTTATTTGAAGAGGGGTCTTAAAGATAAATTTTAACACTCCTATCTTGGTTTAAAGAATTAATGAAGAGGTGGTAAAGGGTATTTTTGGGAAAATTTTCCTTGTAATCATGCAAGGGAAGATTTATTGTGGAATCATACAAATCCTTACAACATCAGTGAATGAAAGTTGAATTAGGTTCCTTGTTTTCATGTCTAAGGTTAAAGAGGGTGATAATACTATAGTCATTTGGTTTCAAAATGTTAAAGTGTTGGATGAACTCATATGCTAATAGGGGAAGGTTTTAAATCGACCCTTTAGGGAGACAATGGAACCAATGAAGGACATCACATGTTAGGCGATGGTTGGAAGAGATTCATAGTGATATTGTTTTCATGAATAAACTTTCCAACATAGGAAATAAAAAAAGATTCCAAGTGACGTTTAGAGTTTTCTCCAATAGTGCCATTGAATTTGAGTAATTCTACTAGGTTTGGAGGAAGCCATGTTTGTTTTATCTAGGGGACACAAGGTTGTATAAATATTTGAGCATCAGAAGGCCTATATGAGGTGCACCTCCTTATATTATTAAATCATAGATGTTTATTTGGTTAACCACCATAATGAGGTATGGTGTTGTTAGGGGGTGGTGCCCCTCTATTATGTACAATGCTTTGATGTGGAAATTATCGTATGTTATCGATGCAATGGAAAGGAAAGTTGAAAATACCCATACTTGGGTTCCAAGCATTTTGGGAATGTGTCATAGTTGATATGAATGCTTATTTAGATGTTTAGCAAAATGCTGAGGTGTATGTGTGTCCTTGGGAAGGTGGTGGGATGTATGCTTGGTTTACTAGGGGTCTGAAATGATGATGTGAAGGTTGCATGTGATGTGTAGAAGTTGAGATGAATGATTGGTTCATGTAAGTTGAATGATTACTTGGAAAAGGGGGAAACCATAGAGGAGGTTGATAGCCTTGAGGTAGGATGTTGATTTCCCCTTGGTTGAGGTTTAGAAAGGTTAGAAGATTTTTTTGTTGATGTTTTATGCATGCTTGACTTGTTTTGATGTTAGGGGTATATGTTTGAGGCACTACTACAGAGGTACCAAGACTTAAGGATCCCAAGGACAAAGGTGTAATGTTCCCAAGCCATTATGCCAGGAACATCATGGTTTTGGGTGTCTTTAAAAAAATTTATGGTTGTGGTATTTCGTCAAACACTTGGTTGATCTACTTGTTTACATGTGTTACTTGCAGAATGGCCTCTTGGTTTTGGCCTTAGGGTTTTACTGATGATTTTATAGGTGTGTTGTAGCAATAAACAAGAAGATACAATCATGGAACATACCTCAACCATATCCAAGATCAATAAGAAGACAGACAAGCCAAAACACTGCAGATTTGATTTTATTCATAATAATAGAAGAACCTGCTACAATGAAGATGTCGATCTGGAATGCTCAACCAATGGCTAAGAAGATAGACAATAGAAGCTGGAGCTGCTACAAAATGCTCCAATAGAATATGACATAGGCCTCCAAAGGCCAAATATCCAATGAATATCAATACAAGATGAGTTGGGTGGTATGAAGTGTCAAAGGCCCCAATTGAAAGATGCCACGCCCTACTGGAATGCTGAAGCTCCTCAACAATTTGGCCCTGTTGCCAAATGTGTCCAATCACCTCAAGAAAAATGCCAAACAATAGATCGGGTGACGGAAAGAACAACCCAGGTGCCTGAATCTCCAAGATCTCTCTCAAACCCTATGGATCTTAACCTCCTCCAAGATACGGTGCACCCCCCTGGATGTCTGAAACCCTAGATAAATCAGCCTCACTCCTAGATGCCTCCAAATGATCCACAAAACCACTAGAATGATAGATCGGGCTTGGTTACCTCTCTGGTGAAGTCCCAAGTGAAATGGTGAAGATATGAGTTATCAAATGACTGAAACCACTTTCTGAAGTTTTCCCCTTTCCTCCAATTCGTCCCATGCATCTAATAAATAAAATGGCACCTGAAACTCCTCCTGAATGGACTAGATCTGATG
Organism: Picea mariana; assembly: GCA_032191745.1. Taxonomy (NCBI): domain Eukaryota; kingdom Viridiplantae; phylum Streptophyta; class Pinopsida; order Pinales; family Pinaceae; genus Picea; species Picea mariana. The sequence goes on from JASDQU010102426.1 coordinate 33,892, forward strand.
TCCAAGGCCTTGCAATGAAAACCCAGGTGAGAGAATCTCCAAAATCCCTGCCAATCACCTGAAATGAATATCTCTCCAAGAATGGTGTGCCCCCTTGCTGGAAACCCCCAATGGTGTGCCCTCCTTCTCTTCTTGTGCATGTGGATGGTGTAGAACCCTCTTGCACTGATGTAGAACCGAACTAGAATGGTGTGGGAGAGTATTGCATCTCCTAGACCAAGCTTGGGACAAGCTAGGTGGAATCTTTCACCATTGAATCATCCTCTAGGGTTTGTTAATTCAAAACCCTCAAAACCCCCAATGCTGGGCTCACTAGCTAGAAGCCAAATATCAAAATATGATCATACATGAATGAATGAGTAGAGGCCCTTGAATTTCCTTTATACTTTTTGTCTCACCTTGTCCCTCCAAAGTAACTTTCATTTTATTAATATTTAATTAATTAATTAAATCACTTTAATTAATTAATTAACCTTTTTACCTCTGAAAAACACCTTATCTCTCCTTGTGGCTTCCCTGGCCACTGAAAGTCACTTCTCACTATCCCATCTTGTAGTGTTTCTCCTCCTGATTCCAATGAGCTATTACACTGAGAGGTTCCTCCAAGTAATGTGCCCAAAATAACCTCTTCAGTGACTTTAATTAACTTATAGCCCAAAATAGTCAAAATCATGGAAATCGTCGAAATGCAACGGAACCAAATCCAACCTATGTGGAATGGCTCATAATGATTAAATATGATGAAMAATGCAAGTTGGACCCCACAATGCCTCTTAATAACCCATGTACTCGCTATAAAATCCATCTGGCTACTTTGGTCATCATAAACCTCTGCACTGTGATGATGTCCSAAAGTGGGAACATTACAAAAGGAATAATTGAAGGGGGGATCTAGCATTCTGCTAGACCTTGGTTAGTGAGTGGGATCTACACTCGRGGGGAGGAAAAAGAGAAGGCCCTCAACAAAAGGTTCCATTGAGGGTACCAAGACAGGATTTCCTGAAAGGTAATACCCATTAGTTTGAGAGGAAGGGATTCCTTCTATCTTGAAAGAAAATTGATTCTCAAGCCAAGGAAGAGAGGTATGGCACTAGAAGTAAGGGTCATGTAAAAATATGAGACCTTGAGAGAATTCTTGTTCCACACCTCTAATGCATGTCATTTGAGGGAGTTGAGTAGCAGATCATAAATATGTACATAACCTACCATGTCAAAGGTGTTAATTTGAATGGATGTCATTGTAGATAGATAGAATCCAAGGGAAGCAATTCTTTCAAGAAATAATAAAGAAGAAGGCCAAAGAGGGGAGAAGGAGAAACTTCCATCTCCCAAAGAAGAAATACACAACACTCCCAATGGTGGGAGTAGGATAAAAAAACAAGAAAGGAGAGATTATTCACGCAAGAGAGGGAAGGATCAACAAGATCTTCCTAGTAGAGTCACCAAAATGTACTGTGATGATTAGAGTGAGGTACCATGTTATCACAAGGTGGAAGGATAGAGTGAAGTCATGAATCGATTTTATGGTCAAACCAAGAAACCCTAGGAAGAGGAGGGAAAATATAAGAGGGGATGCCACTAGATAAATTATGGTTTTACTCTTAATAAATTATCTAGGGTTGTAGGTTAATTAGGGTACTTTGATTAAGATTTACAACAAATAGATGATAACAACTAATTAACAAGGAAAATACAACTAACTTAAGGTTAATTTTCCAATAATTCTCCTTTTGTGAGATAATTAAACCAAGTGCTAGCAATAAAAGATACAAGGAATAGAAAGAATCCACCTATTGTAGGTGTTGAAGCTATTAGGGATAAATATGAGGGTGGTGATGGGCCTCCATTACTGCGTTCCACCTCCTGAACAAACCTACACACACAACTCAATCCTCTCGCAAAGCATAGTTCTACCTAATATATAATATAATCCAATATATCACACTAAATATATCATAAAAAATGGTGACCAAACTTCCCTCAGACAGATTGATACCTCCCTTGCCCTAGCTATGTTAGAACCTCACTTGAGATAGTAAGGTTGAACTGTCTAAAATGTTGGAGAGGAATAAGCCAATGGAGATGTCCTAGGACCAAATAATAATCCTTCAATATTGAATCCAGGTTAAATAGAAGAGATCCTTATAGTTCTAAAGATGGCAAGGGAAAGCAACCCATAAGCATGGAAGAAGAGTTAGGAAGATAAATCAAGATTTGATGTTAATCTAATTGTGTACTTGTAATATTTTTTCAAGGAAAGAAGAGAAATCAAATAGGCTTTACAAAAAGAAGAGGAGTGATATAAATAGGCAAAGGAATGACCTCAAGGCATAATCAAAATGTTAGGCTAGCAATTGGAGAGAGTGATTTGTATGAAAAAGTTGTATCGTGTGTTTGGCAGCAAGTACCACAAGTATTTTCCTTAAAACACACCCTTTATTCCATGAACAATGACTTGTAGCCACAATACAATCCAAGGAATCCACATCTCACTTAGCACCAAAAGGCCATGAAGGGTTAAGGAAGATTTTGACCAAGTTAACTCCAATTTAAACAACCTAATATGGATTTGGATTGTTGAGGACCCAAATGAAGCAACTAAAGCAATTGTGGGTCAAATCAAGGACTCAAAACTCCAAATTATTCCCACAAAGTAAGAGAGTGCCTCAAAGGGTCTAACATAGACAAATTGTGTGATGAAAGGCCAAAAGAGAGAGGAGGAAGGCGGTAAGGGAGCATACCTAAGCACTAGACATCCCTAAGAGGATACACATCTAAACTAAAGTAGGGAGATTCCAAAAAAATGGTTTAACACATAAGGATGGTAAAGAAATATCAATGTCATCACTAAACATGTCACACATGTATATGGCATACAAGTAGGTAACACCACAACACCTCTTTTGAGTAGCATGACATACTAATGTATGAAATTCATACAGTATAGGTGTCGACAAAAAATCACAATGTGAAGAAAGGGTTAATAATTGAACAACTAAGGAACCTCATCGATAGTTAAAAACCATTGCCATTATTTATTAAAAACTTAATTTATATGGCATTAATACTATTGATAATGAATGCCTCCAGTTTTCTTTTTTATATTTCTCAATAATATAATATTTTTAAGGTGGGATAGTAGAATCTCAATAGACAAGCGAGACAAGTTTGGTCGCTCTGGTAGTGAAAAGAACATAAATTGTTAACGTCAACGCACACACTTCTTCATTGTAGCAAACTTCACTTCATACCTGAGAGAGAACTAGTCCTTGTAACATCAAGTAAGCCCATAAAAAAATCAAGACAAAATGAGTTTAATACAGGATGTTTGCATTGAGAGTAAACATGTCATGTGTGTATAAATACAAGAATTTAAGACAAAAACAATAGAGGCACTCAGAACGAAGAAGCGTATCGTATCATGGTGAGTTTTCTCAGATCCCTGAGTTGATCATATTGCCTTTCAATTTAACAAGTCCAATGACTGAACCACACCAAAATATTTCTCCCCGTCTCTTTGTCTACCTTCTTTCTTACTATCAAATTTTCGTGCAATGAAGAGAAGAACAACACAGAACGTATACATTGTTATCTCGTTGCAAGTCTGGTGCTTCTTCAATGGAGCAAGGCGTGTCAGTACTGTGGCGAGTTGCACATTGAGAATGCATGCACAGAAATGTTTGCACACGATACAAGGCTTGACATCATATGATGAGTAAGCCACCTAGCAGATGCAAGATTCTTGTTTGCAATATTTGTTGCGATTTAATTGAACATGTAGTGAACTGGATTCCTTTTATTTGTGATTATCACCTATTCTCTCTAATGTCCACCTCCATGCTTTATATTGGCAATGACATATCTGCTCCGAGGGAATGTGCAACACCCCCATTTATCTTCATTTTCTTATGAACATATAATGCAAGAGAATGATTCAACCAAGAAGCATCACAAAGTCCAAAAACCCAAAAATAGATCCCCACATAGTTGCAGCAGCATTGTGATGGAATATTAGGGAACAATTCTTCAATTTATTGAAGAATGACTTTATCAGTGTCGTTGAATGACGTTTTTGTATAGTATGTAGTTGTTCTTCCCACTTTTTTTGTTTCATTTCTTCAATTTCTTGTACGCAGGGTATTTGCATTTGTATACTTATCAATATGCACCCCACAACAAAGTAATTAATGCAGTATAGGTTGCTATATATACTATTCGATCTAAAGGTACTTTAAATTGAATGATATATATCCCAACCTATATAGCATTAATTGTTTTGTTGTCAGGTGCATAATGTTTGCATTATGTACTAAGTTTTGTTTTCATCGATGAATCATCTTAAAGTTGGTAGAGTTGAAATCCAATGTAGTGGTAGGGATTGGATTGTGGTGTCAATCTATTGCAGCATGTGAACATATGCTTTTGTGTTTTTATGTCGACAATTGGAAGAAATTGGTAAACCCAAACATGGACTTTAGTTCTAGCCATGGCATCCACTCCTTACAGTGAGTAATAAACAAGTCCTTTGCTATAATAAACAATTTCTTTATTGAATGTAATTGTCAAAAACCATGGAATCTTGACCGAGGCTCTTCCTTCCTATGCCAACAAGCCAACAAAGGTGTCTATGCTATTTTCATTGAAGGAAATACTAATTCTCATAGATTGGTCCCTCCAAAATCATGAAATATTTTATAGCTTCTTAAGGGGTTTCATACATATGCTCTGAGCTAGAAAGGAACCTTTGATCTCACGATTATTTAGGTAATGATTAAGGATTGAAAATTAAGTCATTGTTAAGATTTTTTTTTCTAGAAGGGCTCTTGAGACACAAATTTCTTAGAAACTCCCATGTCTCCTTTCCTTCCAAAGCTTGAATTTCCCATTTAACACAATGGGCTTGGCCTGCATATGGGTTTTTAGAATTCCCATTCCTCCCCATTCTCTCATACTGCAACATAACTTTGAGTTGACCTTGTGAAATCCTTTTCCTCTAGAGTTGTTTTCCCACAAAATATTTATAGGGACTTCCCTTCATGGAGGGAACCCAACATGAATAATAATACACATGGGTGGAAGTGAAAACTTTAGTACAAATTTGAAATTTATAGGTTTGATGACCAATTTTGCTAGCTTTTTTCTCAGGCCTTTGAACAACCACCTCCCACGGTTCTTTAGGCAAAGCTTGGAAGGAAAAGGGAATGCCAAGAAGTTTAAAAACCTAGCTTCAATGGATCTAGTGCCACCCTTGGCCTTCAAGCTACCCAGTGATTCTAGATTTGTCTATAGCATTGAGTTTCTCCATTGAGTTGTTGGCCCACAAAATATTTACAGGGACTTCCCTTCATGGAGGGAACACAACATGAAGAATAATACACATGGGTGGAAGTGAAAACTTTAGTACAAATTTGAAATTTAGAGGTTTCATGATCCATTTTACTATTTTTTTCTCATCCCTTTGAACAACCAACTCCCACGATTCTTTAGGAAAATATTGGAAGGAAAAAGGAATGCCAAGAAGTTTAAAAACCTATCTTCAATGGTTCCAAGTCCACCTCTAACCTTCAAGCCACCCAAGGATTATAGATTTTTCTATAGAATTGAGTTTATCCCATTGAGTTGTTAGCCCATAAAATATTTATAGGGACTTCCCTTCATGGAGGGAACCCAACATGAAGAATAATACACATGGGTGGAAGCGAAAACTTTAGTACAAATTTGAAATTTAGAGGTTTGATGATCCATTTTTCTATTTTTTTCTCATCCCTTTGAACAAACACCTCCTATGGTTCTTTAGGAAAAGCTTGGAAGGAAAAGGGAATTCCAAGAAGTTTAAAAACCTAGCTTCAATGGATCCAGGGCCACCCAGGGATTCTAGATTTGTCTATAACATTGAGTTTATCCCATTGAATATTAGATCCGAAGGCATCACAAGATCCACAAACAATAGATGGTGTTATCTGGGTGGTTTGATCATCTTGGGTGGTGGGGTTTGAATCATCAACAAAGTGCACATTGACAAGTTGTCTTGCATCGGGTTTAGGAAATGGAATTCCTTTGGTGAAGCATTGGTTCATCTTATTATACAAAAGATATCCTAGGGATTTTGTTGCCATGGTAAACAAGGAATGATCTATACAACATCCTTTACAAATGGATTTAAACATGCCAATTCTCTATAATTTGCATGTGTTAATTGAAAGGCATGCAAAGGCTTCAAAAAGAGTTTCAATAGCATTAACAAAAAAGGGGTCAAACCCCAAGGCCTTTAGTATGGCCAAGATAAAAGGCCACTCTACTTTGTCATAATATTTTACAAAGTAAATTTTGATGGAAAGAGCATGCATGCCTTGAGACTAAACCCACTCCATTCCCTCCAAGACAATAATAACATTATCTAGGATAAAGTACCCATGAATTAAACATGTTTGTTTAGTTGCACTACTTAGTGTAGAATGTGCTTAACACGGAAAACTAAGGCATTTTCCAATATCTTCTACAAGGCATTTAACAAAGTGATAGGCCTCATATAACACCTTGGTTTTTTACCCCTAGATTATGAATGTATATGTAGATATATGGAGTCTATATGGATGTATGACATTAAACAAATTGACTATTCATTGGGCATGTAACCATTCTCTCAATGTATTTTGGCTTTGTAAATATGTACTTTCAAAATATAATATAAATACCTCTAAAGGTTGCTAGTGAAGAAGGAAATGAAAGGGGGCTATGAGTCTACAAGAGGGGAATAAAGGGGGCTTAAGGGGCTAAGAGGAAAAATAAGAATATTTTATTGTTGCAACCCTTTATCCCAAGTTCTCTAACCTTTATCTATGCTCATTAATTATTCACCAACCTTGAGAATAGTTATCCCAAAAGAGCGATACATGGGCTTCTTGTGAAGCCATGTGGTCTCTTCTTAGCATGCAATATATTTCCTAAGATTTTGGACATGCAATTTTTTCTCTTGTTCATTATTCACTTGGTTTTTATCCTCTTCTCTTAGGCCACCATATATTTCTCTGAAGCATTGTTGCTAGGAAAGTGTGTAAAATATAACTAGTGGTTATGGGTGATTATTGAGCAGAAGGGAAAATCTTAGTTAGTACAATTGGAGAGTCCCTAGTTCCTAGCATTAGAGATTCCTTAGCCAGTTTGCAATGGATCACTGGAGGGAAGAGGGATAGCCTAAGGGACTATTTTATAGAGAAGGGGATTACATTCCTGGTTTGGTGCAAGTTGAGGGGGAAGAGAGGCTAGTTGAGAGGGATTGTTGTAGTAGGAAAGGCCTATAACGATAGCTCCTTATTTGATAAATATGGTAATTGGGATGAGTGTGAGATACTAGAGCCATGCCATAGGTAAGTCACCCTTGTGGATTCATATCCCTAGCTTAGGGGTGGCTTCTATGATAGAGTTCCTACGGTTGGATGGAATGTTCTTCATTTGCAAACAATTAATGGTGAATTATAGAAAATATTAGTATTATTTATTCATGTTTTTTTGTTGTTCATCTCTATTATTTATTTATGTTATGGGTTAATTGATGACCAACAATAATTGAGAAAATTAATATGTATTTCAATTCATTGTGGAATGCATTATATGTATAATATTTGAATGTGTGTACATGTGTGTGCATATCACATTGCATATCATTTTCTTTGCTCGTAATTTAAATTATTTATCACTCCATGTGTTAATTCCACTTTAGAATGCATTCATGGTGTAATTGGTGTTTTAGACTGCTCCATCCCTTCGACATCAACACAAAGGGGTGTTGGGTACATTATAGAGTGGTACCATAGCTTGATCACAACACTGACATGGTATGGACTGAAATTAGATTGTACAATAAGAACTTACAGTTGCACACTTAGTGTTTGACAAAATACTAATGATAAAATTTTGGGGATTTTTTTAAGCCTTCAATTATTGGATTAAGGGATTTAACCTTCATGTTGGATTATCGTTATAGAAAAAGGGTATGACTTGAATGGTCATATAATATTGAGAGAACTCATGAGATATAGAGTTCGGTTCTATGGAAATTGAAAAAAAAAAATGGATAATTGAGGAAATTTGGTTAAAAAAATACCCAATTTTGACAGTGATAGTCAAAATTGCCAATAATGGAGTCAAAATTTGAAATTGAGAGAAAAAGAATGATATGGATAGAGTATTGGTGGTTGGGGAGCCATGGCAAAGTTCTTGGAATTTTGTGGATTCACATTGGAGTGGTATTGGTATTGTGATACCACTTCAAAGCCCACAAGTCTTGTTTCTGAAAACTGGCTGAGACCTTCAAAGTGTATTTCCCTAAGAATTGGTAAGTGATATGGTATATGGCCACTTTAGAGCCAAATGTTGGTTTTGGGAAACTAGTAACTAGGCCTCTAAAGTGTAAAAACAGAGGTGGTATCTCATATCACTTTGGAGCCATAAAGCCTAATTTTGGAAACCAATTTATAAGATTTGAATCCACTGGATCCATGCCACACATCTAGGTGGTTTATCACTTTGGAGGGAATAGGGCAGTAGAAAGGCAAGGACTCTCAACCTTCGAAGTTGTTGGATGGATTTCTTGTGTCTAGGTGGGACAACACAGTGGATAATGTGGAGACGAGAGGATATGTAGGACCCATGGTCCCATAAAATTAGAGATGCATGACATGTAGAAGAATCCATGGGCACAATAAGGTCTAATTCCCACATAAAGTGGATATACATACATACATACATACATATGCATGTGTGTGTGTGTGTGTGTGTGTGTGTGTGTGTGTGTGTGTGTGAAGAAGAGAAATCCCAAGGGCCAAAAGGCATTAAAAATTTGTATGAGGCAAGGTTAAGGATGGCACGATAGGTCCATGTGATGAATTTCAGGCTCTAGGTGCACACCACATCACCTTTCACATCAACAAAAATTTTAATGTTAAAAAATAAGTAGCTATGAAAGCATAGTATTATTTTCAGCATAACTAGAGCATATGAAGTTAGAATGAGATGAAATTTTAGGTGGAAGTCTATAGCAACGATGTTTATAAAATGTCCTTGAGGCTAGAATTACATATTTGACACTAGAATCTTGAAAATCGGAAAATAACATTTTTCAAAGGACATTATCAAACTTACTTTCAATAGCTCCATAGATTATAAAATTTGGAAAGTAAGGAAAATATGTCATAAAACTAGGGCATCTTCACACATGTCGAATGTTGGAATATTCACCAATATTGAGTGGGGGGTGAATCAGTATTGAGCGCTTTTTACCATTTTTAATCACAACATGCAAACATTAACTTATCAACAATGCATAACATCAAACACAGTACACAAGATATTTTTACTTGGAAACCCAAACGGAAGAAAGCCACAGAATGCTTTTAATATATATCTTGAAGATTACATCCACAGAAAGCACAAACTTCCAATATTTACCAGCACCAACTAGAAGGAGGCACCAACCTGAAGGAAGCTCCAACTCCCTGATTTACTAGCATTGGCTTGAAGGAGTCACTAACCCCCTGGATTTATGAGCACCAACTCAAATGAATTTGCAACTCCCCTGCAAGCACCAACTTGTTGACTGAAGACACCAATATTCTCATGCAACACCCAACCACCCTTGTTACTCAGGCACTAATCTGAAGGAGATCTCGATCTCTTGCCTTGCACCACCCTACCACCCTTGTTTCAAAATCATTCTCCCAATATGGTCTGGTCCAATATCATCTCTAGGTCCTCAACCAATATGTTCCAAATCCCTCACACAAATCTACACCAAATGTTGACGTCAAGCTACTCACAAATCATTGTCATTGAATATAAGTTTTGCTTCAAGAATCATCTACTAGAATACACCCTTGATCAGACCAGACTTTTCAAGGTGAACCCCTTACCATGGTAGATGCATAAGATAGATTCCTTCATTTTGGATATGTACTCTTCATGTACTACCTTCCTTACCTTTTCTGGGTCATCCTTTTAGCTTGTTTGTTGGGTCAATTTCTTTCAAGACAATCCATTGGTTGTTGTCCACAACAACTTTTGAGAAATCCTCAATGTCAGACATGTATCATGATTAAAAGGGATGTCAAACAGACCTAGTCCTTGCCCAAGGTTAATTTTGTTCTTGATCCCAAAACTAATCTACAAACTCGCTCAATTTACTTTTGAATTTCATCGCCAAGACAACTCTAAAATCTTGATGGGATACCTCTGAAATCTGTCCTCAAGACTGGTCTGAAATCCACTTTAATTGTTTTTGAAATCCGTGCCTAAGATCCTCCAACATAGACTTGGAACTAGCACTTCATTCTAGAACTCTTGATTCTATATCAGACCCAAACAGTGTCTCTTTCTGCACTTTACTTAGGTACCCCAAAACATGTACCAAATATCAACACCAAAATAAATATGAAACTTTATCTAGTTTTCTCTAAAATTCACACCAATAGCAGTTCTGAAATTGCACTAAAAAATGATCTAAACTTGGCCTTAGACCATCCTTCAATACCTCTACAATATCTTAGAACCAAACCTCAAACCAGACCTAAACTTAGCCTTACAGCCTTATAAACTTCCTCGGAATATGATTTGCACTCGCATCTTAAACAACTTTAGATCTTCCCTTATCACCTCAGATTTGGGCCTTGGAATAGGCCTGGGTTTCCTTAGAAAACTCCTTAAATCTGAGCTTGTATTTTCTTTAGAATATGCCTCAAACTAATCTGGAATAGACTTCAAAATTCATAAAGAAATTGATTAGAAAACTCACCTCATTTTTTGTTGTTTTATCTCTCCATTGCCTCAGATGTTCGTTGCCTCAAAAATGTTGGAGAAATTTCTATTTTCGGCACACTAGTTCAGTGGGAGTAACACTAGTTCTGTGGGAGTTAACTGACTAGTTCTATTTTAGACTTTCTAATATTAGACCATCACTATTATGCATGCATTACTAATTATAGGATGTCATTGCCTATATGAGTGAATATCACTCACTCATTGATTAGATCATAATATGCATTGATTCTCATTCTTCATTATGTATCTCTCTTCCTTTTCTTGATAAGATTTGTTTGTGTATGCTTTAGCTAGATCTCCTATGCAGGTTTCAATGAAACACTGACATGGTATCAGAGATACGATGCTTGGAGCAATCCAGACAAGCCAAAGAATAAGGAAAATCGGAGTTTTGGTGAGCTAAATTCGTGGTCGTACCTTTCAATAGTGATTTCTCCAAAAATATTAATGTTTTGAGGAAACGGCTCCGATGGGAAGTAAATTGACTCATTCTACAAGTGGGTTTTCAATTTTTTGACGAGATTCCTCACTGTTTGCTCAGAAAGTAAGCCGGAAGATAGCCTCCTGAAACTGATACGAATCTGTGGCCGTACCTTTCTACAGTGATTACTCCCAAAATATTAAATTTTTGAGGAAATGGCTCGCGCGAGAAGTAAATCGACCCATTCTACAAGTGAGTTTTCAATCGTTTGGCGAGATTCCTCATTGTTTTCTTAGAAATTAAATTGGAAGATCGTCTCCTGAAACTAATACGATTTTTCACTTAAAGTGCCCTTTCTGTCGTGATTTCTTAATTTTTCACTTGCAGTTTGAGAGTAAATTTTTAGGGGTTCTTAGAAACAATCGGAGAGATGGATAGGACAACTATTATATAGTCAAACTTGGTGGTAATCCTCACACCATACAATTATTTTGATTGGAAGCCCAAGGCATAATTCCAAGTCAAAAGGAAAGGACTATATAATTTGACGATGACGACAGAAACATAACCTACATCAGCGATTGAGAAGATGATATGGGAGAACCATAAGGATGAGGCCAAAGGACTACTTCTTGAGTTAATCTCCACTGATTTATGGTTTCATGTTGTTGCATGCAAGACTCCAAACGAGATCTGGACCACCTTGGAAGGACTCTTTGGAAAGCAGGATGAGATGCGAGGTCATATGCTTGAGGTAGAGTTGAATACCTTAGACCCTAAAAGTTTTGATAATATACAGGATTTCCTTACTAAATTTAAATATTTGATTTTGAGCTTGGGTGAATGTGGTATTGACAATTCTACGCAAGAGAAACAACTTATTCTAACAATCTTGGCCAAGCTAGGACCAGAATATGTTGTATATGTCTCCAATTTCCATTCTAGCATATGGCTTTTTGGAACAAATTGGAAAATCTCTACGTTGGCTCAGTTCAATGAGTCTCTTACACAAGAGAAGAGAAAACTCATACAGATGGGCCTCATGAAATATCCCAAAGCGCATGCACTCACCATGCATGATGGAAAAGGGTCATCCAAATAGAACGGGAAGGAGGGATATTCCAAACCCTTTAATGATTCTTCAGGTTCCAAAGACTCTTCAAATTCCAAGAATAAGAAGAAGGGAAAGTAGTGCACTTACTGCAATAAACCGAATCATGAAGAATCCACATACAAGTAGAAACAGATCGATCTTATGGCACATGCACTTCAACAGAACAATCTTGAAAACTTCATTCCAGAGGGAGTCAAGAAGCAGAAGGAAGAAGATCGTGCTCCTAAGAAAGGTAATTATCATGCTCTGGTTGCAATTAATTCCTCATCTGATTCATGGATTATAGATTCTTGTGCATCACATCATATGGCAGCGAAAGAGGAAGTTTTATCTTCTTTGACTCCATGCTCAAGACACCCTATTCTCATAGGGGATGATACTCCAATAGCAGGAGAAGGGAGAGTGGAAATCCACAATGGTAGTTTTGAGAATGGTCTACATGTTTTAAAGCTTTCAATGAATTTTCTCTTAGTTTATCAGATCCTTCAGAAAGGTAAAAAGGTTGAATTTACATCAGATTCAGTTTCAGTAATTGACATGCATGACAATTCCATCATTGCAATTGGTGAGTTGGATCACAAGTCAAGGTTGTATAAATTCACTAAGTTTTCTGAAGATGACTCCTCTATTCTACTTACACATAAGGAGAGTACTTTGCATGCACCTCCAGTGAAACATGCATCTACTCTTGTGCTTCCATCAATTTTAGACATCAGAGATGATTCCATACACTCAGATTATGTACATGGAAATAAGCAGGTAGTACATCCAGATAAGAAGTCAGCGCTGAAGTTTCAACAGATTCCCAAGAAGGCACAAACCACACTTAGGCCAGCAGGAAACCTTTCAAGTAATCCATTGGATTCGAGGAGGACTCGATCTCAGCATGATGATTCTTCTCATGTATTTTCATCTTTAGAACCTATTATTCCCATGCATTGCTATATGGTTCAATCTATTGATCCATGGACCTACAATAAGGTTGTGGGAAATCCATTATGGAAAGCATCCATGTAGGAGGAGCATGCCTCTCTCCTAGAGAATCAGACTTGGAATCTGGTTCCACTTCCTTCAAAAATGAATATTTTCAGGTGCAGATGAGTCCAAGGGATCAACAGGTACAAGGCCCAACAGGTTGCCAAAGGACTTCATCAGATCCATAAACATTTCTACATCTTTACGAAGAATTTCAGTGAGCATAAGTTTCAGGCTTTGCAGAATCGTCTTGCAGTGAAGAACACAATTGCCTAGCAGCTGCCATTTTTTTTTGATACATTATATTTTGAGGGGGGTTTTGTTCCCACGTGGTTTTCTTTCTTTCCTCACTTTTATTCAGTTTTCATTAGTTGCATTATACATGAGTACCTAGTATGGCCTAGTATTCGGGACTCGTTTTTTACTCCATAGTGATGTTCAGGGGGGGTGTTGGAGAAATTTCTATTTTTGGCACACTAGTTCAATGGGAGTAACACTAGTTAGTGGGAGTTAACTGACTAGTTCTATTTTAGACTTTCTAATCTTAGACCATCACTATTATGCATACATTCCTAATTATAGGATGTCATTGCCTATATGAGTGAAGATTACTCACTCATTGATTAGATCATAATATATATTGATTCTCATTCTTCATTGTGTATCTCTCTTCCTTTTCTTGATAAGCTTTGTTTGTGTATGTTTTAGCTAGATCTCTTGTGCAAGTTTCCATGAAACACTGACAAAAACATACTTCAAGCTTGACCTTCCTGCCTCGGAACAGAGTTCACTTCACTACCAACAGACCCCTAAAATTATCCCAAGATAAACCTGCAAAAATTGCTTCAGAGATACCTCAAACCTGCACTAGAATAACCTTATCTTTGCTGAGATTTTTCGTTGCCTCAAAACTCCTTGTTTAGCTCAGATAGAATTCACTTGAGTTCATTGTCAAAATGAGGTCATAGGCACCTTATTTATACTATATTTGGCATCCTCCTTTTAGGGACGACTTGTCCCAAAAGAAAAATCAATTTAGTTTTTAATGTTTAATCCAAATAGGGATGACTTTTCCTTTTGCCAACTAGACTTTATTTTAATTGGGGCCTACTAGAATATAAATCAATTAGGGTTGACTTCACCAATCAACATCTTTAATATTTATTTTAATATTTATTGCAAACTTGGGCCGACTTGTAGGAGCTTCTGTCCATTCTTTCGGGGCAACTTCACATGATTATCTTTGAGAGGGATTATCTCCTCAACCATGAGGAACCACATGGTGTGCCACCTATCATTGTAAATGGCTTAATGATAGCTATCAATCCATGGAGGTTTTTCATGCATTTTTAATGTTCTTCATACTCTTTTTCTTCAATCAACTGCAGGTMTTCTTCACCATTTATTTGGGCTTCCTTTCCTCTTCTCTGAGTCTTCTTKTCAATTGGTATTTCCTATTTTAATCCAATGACGTATATTAAAATCATTTGTRCCAAACCTCCTTCAAGGCTCTTCAAGTAGCCACATATTCATTACTAATAGGGGATTCAAGGAGATGTATTTTCATTCTCTTCTTTTTTGCTTCCAAGGAGGATTTGTTCTTCATGTTGATCACCAACAAYTGACTTTGACATCAATGACAACACCATTCGACAATCTCCCCATTTGTAATTGATGGAAACACTCATACTCCCCCTATGATTATGATCCCGATATTCCTCTCATGATCTTTCTCTCCTCCTTTGACATCAATGGCAAAGGAAAACTCCCCCTAAGAGTTTCTCTCCTCGTGTCTTATTGTGCATTCATCCACTGTCATGTATATTCTCTATTTTGATATGTTAAACCTTCCAAATATCTCATAAATTCATGTGTCATAGAACTATCCATGACTCTACTACTCAATTGTACACAATGTTGATTAATATGCCACTTCACTATTTTAGGACTTCTTCAAATCTGCTGCAAGTAATCACCACATATTTATGCTTCTCAAGTTGAATGAAATATGTCCACTAGTCTTCTCTATCTTAAAATAAAACTATACAAGTATGCAACAAGAACACTAGGTCTTCCAACACATTCTTGAATGTGTTCAAACCAATGAATATATCTCTGCTTGAATATATATAATTGGAATCCTCTAGTCATGAGCCAATGATATTCCTTGTGTTTTCCAGCTAACCCCTTCATACCTGCATGGAGATGTGTTCTAAACTGCACCTTGAAGTAATCAACCAATATGTCATGAGACATTCTGCAAGTCTGTCATTAACTCACTGTGAATCTACCTTCCCAAAACACTTCAAATTGTCCAAAATATAGTTTTCTAATCTGTAATAGTTACTGCTTAGACTCCTCCTCTTCAACATTCACATTATTGGGAGTCTCCAAGCCGTATTTCTTAGAACAAAGTATTAAGTTTCTCTGTTGTAGGATCATCCTTCTGAATTATGAAATCTTCCTCTTTGCATGTAGATTTGTCATGATTTTGCAACTCTATGATTCCTGTGAGTATAATCTAGGAGTTCTTCATTCACATGTTCTTGCTTTGTATTTCTTCTCCAAACCTTCTTGTATCCAATATTAGTTATTTCCTTCAAGGAAGACTCCATCATGCTTCTTCAATCATGAGTTATGTGTCCATTGTTTTTTCATTTGTAAGATTCAATATTGTAGGGAGTTGTATAAAATCCTCTTGCTTGAACATTTCTTCCATACGCTCTACAATTTACAGCTTTATGTCCAAATTTATTGCAAATAAAACGATAACCAGGAAAGAAACTTTGATACCTTGGAGCAAATGGTCCTCTTTATGATGTATTCCTTCTGAATCCATGCCTTAGATGATTGTGATTTTCTCTTATGTTGTTTCCTTCACAATTATTGAATCTACTTTGATACTTGGAGGTAGAAGGTATTCTCGGAGATACACCTCTTCCGCATTCATTCCTCTTTGACTCTTGTTAACCATGATCCCTTCATTTGTAATCTTTTCCTTGATAGGAATGTGTAAGAATGTCTGCATAATTCTTATCCTTCTCTTCATTATTCCTTTTCGACAACCTGGAACATGTCTCTTCAACTTTCTTTACTGGCGGTTCAGAGCTTCCTCTTTCTTCAGTGCTCTTGCTAAAATTGGTGTGTGCATCTTCTTTGCATGAAGCCTCATCAATGTTTCCAAGACCCATTTTATCGAATGGTGGCCTCTGACAACTGAAAATGTCTTCTAGTACTTGAGAGTTCTTCATGTCTTTGTTGAGCTTGATAACTTCAACCCTCAATGAGATGACTTCTTCTTCAAGATTCTCACAATCTTCTTCTTTCTTCATCATCTGGATCTTCTTTACTTCTTTCGTTCTCTTTGATTCTTCAAGTTGGGTCTTCAAGGAGGTGATTTCTTCTTCAAATATTCTTTCTTGTTGACTAAATTATACTTCAATATTGTTTAAGTCCTTAGATCTTTCCTTAAGATGACTTGTCAAAATCTCTTCTCTCTTTTCTACTTCCTTTACCTTGATTTTTAAGCGAGCAACTTCGTCTTCTGAATTTTCAAGTTCTTTTCTCTATCTTTCTTGGGCACACAAGAATTATGCTTCATGATCTACCATACCATCACCAATTTCTTCTTATGGATTTGTCTCACTTGATGAGCTTCTTTCTTATTGTTCTATCTCAACATATTATTTATCTTTATCATCAAACTTTGGCTCTGTGGTTGCAAGAAGATATCCCTTAGAGTAGAAATTATGTAGCTTATCCCAAATCTCTTTGGTTGATGAGCATTGTCCCACTTTAACTTTTATCGAATCAAATAATCCATACAAGATGGAATCCATTGCTACTTTGTTGTTCCTTTTTAATTCCTTCTTGGCTATAGTATTTAGAGGTTTCTTTGAAGTAGTGCATCCTAAAACAATTGAGTTCCAAATGTCAAACTCATGTGTCTATAAAAATACACTCATTCATGTGCTCCATATCTGATCATAATCTGTCTCATCGGATAGTGGCGATATGTCCATGAGTGTTTGTAAGGATCTGTCTTCCATTGATTAGACCATTGTTGAAGGAACTTGCTCTTGTACCAATTGTTGGAATATTCACCAATACTAAGAGGGGGGGTGATTCAAAATTGAGAAATTTTGACCATTTTAATCACAACATGTAAACATTAACTTCTCAACAATGCCATTTAGCAATGCATAACATCAAACACAACACATAAGATATTTTTACATGGAAACCCAAACTGGAGAAAACCACATAATATTTTTAATATATATCTTGAAGATTGCATCCACGGGAAGCACCAACTTCCAAGATTTACCAGCTACAACTAGAAGGAGGCACCAACCCTCTAATTTACAGGAACCAGCCTGAAGGAAGCTCCAACTCCCTGATTTACCAGCACCGACTAGAAGGAGGCACCAACCCCCTGGATTTATGAGCACCAACTCAAAGGAAGTTTCAACTCCTCTGCAAGCACTAACTCAAAGGAAGTTGCAACCCCCCTACAAGCACCAACTTGATGATTGAAGACACCAATATTCTCATGCACCACCCAACCACCCTTGTTTCTCAAGAACCAAATTGAATGAGACCTCGATCTCCTACCTTGCACCACCCTGCCACCATTGTTTCAAAATTATTCTCTCAATGTGGTTTGGTCCAATATCAGCTCTAGGTCCTCAACCAATTGCTCCAAATCCCTCACACAAATATGCACTAAATGTTGGCTTCAAGCTTCTCACAAGTCACTATCATTGAAGACAAGTTTTTCCCTCAAGAATCCTCTACCAGAATACACCCTTGATCAAACCAAACTTTGCAAAGTGAATCCGTTGCCCTGATAGTTGCATCAGATAGATGCCTTCACTTTGGATCTGTACTCTTCATGGATTTCCTTCCTTACCTTCTCTAGGTCATTGATGACCTGCTATCAGATCATACCCACATTTATGGCAGCTTCAAAACTCAACTTGACTCTATAAGCCTGCACTAAGGTTGTCCAAGACCATTTCCTTTAAAATTGCTCTATTTCACTTTTGAGCTTTGTCATTTCTCTAGATTTCCTTTCTCAAGTGATAAATTCTAGTTTTTCACAATCACATTTCATTTGTGTGCGGGTCTCTACACTATTACAAAACGTTGCAACCCTCACGTCAATCTTCAATACCTAGAACAAAACTTATAGTAACTTCCCTTCTCTCGAAAGGAACCTAATTCCTTCTCTAACAAATATGTATCAGTTTGCAAGTTTATGCAACTCGGTTTTGTTCTTAAAACTAATGAAAAGGGCTTAGTTAAGTCCTTGGCTCCTTCATTCCCCCTCATTCAAATGACTGGAATCTCGAACCAGGGCTTAAGTTTCAATTGGCGCTCATATATATAACAACATAATTAACATAGTTACCAACTTAATGAGAACTGTGACCTCAAAACAAGAACTATGGCCCAAAAAACCCATATTTTTGCATAAAAAACAAAAAAATCAACCCCCAAATGAAAAAGTGGTGCTTCCTCCATCACCATTTTTTCAAATAAGGTCAAATTACAACATTTTTCAAGAATGGCCTTCAAAACTCATACAGTAGCTCAAAAAAACCTTAAAATTAACACCTAAATAAAAAAGTGACGCTAACTAAAAAAAAAGGTCAAAACGTTAAAATTATGGCTAATTACGACCTAATTAAAATCGTGGTTTTGACAATAGATCCCTATGCCAAAAAAAACCCAAAATTGGATACAAATGATCACTTTAAAATTTATTTATTAACTTCTTCTTTTTTTTCTTAAATTTACATTGAAAAATAAATAAATTGCAACTTTTTTTTTTGTAATGATGCAAAAAAACACATTTAAAAAGATATTCAAAACCCAAATTAAACAAAAAAGAAAAGCATTGAAAAAATGAGGTGGAAAAAAGAAACCTAAAAAAGAAAAGAAAAAATTTTAAACTTTCTAAAAAAAAAAGACTGATCTAAAAAAAGGTATATATTTTTAAAAAATAATAAGGAAAAAAACACTTGAAACCT
>JASDQU010102426.1:59909-72358 GCA_032191745.1 Picea mariana
ATTAAATCATCACCATCAACCAATCATCACATAGAACCTGATAATGCTTCCTGAGACTTCTTCAATTTCTGCAATTCTTCAATTCTTGGAGTACTCTGATCCTGTAGATAATATTACTCAATGTATTCTCTGAAACTCCTCCAATTTTCATTCCTTGAATCCTCCCCAAAAAGAGGTTATAGAAAGAATGGTAGACTTTATTCAATTCTAGTCTATTCAGAAGACCCAACTTGTACAGCATGCCCCAAGCTCAATATTTAACATCCGATTCTGAAAATCACACACAAGAAACTAAAGTCTGTAATATTTCCAATGGAATTTGTCCCACTTCATTTGGATTTTGTATGAAGAATTTATGATTGTTTTACCCAGAACACTTGTTTATTGACTAGCTTCAAGACTGGTCACAAACCCTATCTTCCACAGAGTGTATCTCCATAATTATAGCGAATCAAGAGATGAAATTTTTACCAGAGGTACCTTGATATGTCTTCTCAATACCATAGCAATTTGACCATCTAAATCGTTCTAGAAAAAAAGTTATAGTAAAAATGGTAAGATGACCTGAAAATAACATACCTTAGAACACATCACCAAAAGACTTCATCCTCCCTTGAAATCCGGCCTTCTTTTACTTCTTATTTCCTCTGAAATTCAACTTGTATCAAAATGAATGTATAATGATGTTTATTTATACCATTTATGTCACTTCATTTTAACATTAGGGCTGACCTGACACTTTCTTATTTTGTAGTTCTTTTCTTTAATTATCTTCAGGGCCTACATGTACTTCCTTCTTCTATTCACTTTGTCATCTTCAAAAATTCATTTCTCCTCAACCATGAGGATCCATGTCATGTGCCACATACCATCAGAAACAACATGATGTATACTATCCATTCATGGGTGTTGTATATGCATGTGCATTATCCTTCATGTCCAAATACCTTTATCAATCTTGTGGTCCAAAACCCATGACTAGGGTTGACATCAATGACAACAACCAATCTTCCAACAAAATTCACTTCTCACTTTTAGGTTGTAAGGATTTCCTTTTCTCATAAGGAATATGTTCCCATGCTTCACTGCCAAACACATGAAATTGGATTAAATGTAGTTTTATATTACCTTGTGCTTCTTTAGGTGTCGGATATTTTTAAATCCTTTGTGGGAGTGTGATTAACTATGTAATTTGCACAATTAATCACTTCCGCCCAAAAATGAAGAATTACTCTCTTAGATTGTACCATACAATTCGTCATTTCTTTTAATGTGTGGTTATTTCTCTAAACAACACATTTTTGTTGTGGTGTGTATGGAAAAGTATGTTCCATCTAAATTTATTGTGCCATACAGTAAGTTGTAAATTTATTGATAACATATTTTCTACCATTATTGTTCTTAAATTTTGAAGTTGACGTCCATATTATTTTTCTATAAGGACCTTGTAGGCCAAAAACATGTCAAAAACATCACTCTAAAATTTTAAGAAATAAAACCAAGTGCACGTGGAGAACTCATCAATGAAAGTTAGCAAGTACTCACACCCATAGAAATAAGGAGAATAAAGTGGACCACACAAATCAATATGCACAAACAGTAAGGGAGTTGAGGCATGCCAATAGGCATGTTTGTCAAAAAAATTCCAATGATGTTTGTCAAGAACATGGCCCGAGAGAGCACCATCCCTATAAGAAATGAGAGGAATACCAATGATCATATTATGTTTACATAGTTCTTGTAGTGAGAAATAATTGAGGTAGCCAAACCATTCATGCCAAAGTCTACTCATGTCATGATCACTATGAGAAACAAAAATGAAGGAAAATAAGATGACCCAAAGTTGTCAAACTTGTACAACCTTGTAATATCATTGATTGTTCTCAATGCTACAATATGTTGATCATCATTTAATCTCTTTATTACAACTATGTAGGAGAGGCTAGGAACACATAGTACCCCATTAAAGTGACCATTAACTACCTAAACTATTCTTGATCCTACAACACCTAAATATCTATCATCACCATAAATATGTGTTTTGTGTTACATTGATTAGAAGAAGAAAAAATGGCTTGATCCTTAGCTATATGATAAGAAGCTCTTGAATTACGAATCCATTCATTTGAAGAACTATAATTTGATGCATTGAAAGAAAACTCAGAAGCATAGAGAGAATGCTCTTATGAGGAATTAGACAAAGAGTTATCCAACTAGACATTGTTCTTCTCCATGGCTTTTATGAGTGCTTCCATCTTCTTGAAGCAACGTGACACTAGATGACCTTCATGCCACAAAAATTGTAATGCTTGTCAAAATTCTTTCCTTTTATCTTACCTCCTTTATCAACATTAGGAGTAGAAGAAGGTTGAGGGGGTATATAACCCTTGTTTTGTGTTGTTGCAAGGAGGTTTCTTCTTGAGATGCTTGGGGCCTTGCTTCTATTGTGCCATTAAATTTTTTTCAGATGTGCCTGCAATGTTGATCAATCCATGATGCAAGAGCTTATCTTACTCTCGAGAGTAACAAAAAGTTTCAAAGAAATACATTTTGTAAGTAGCCCCTTAACTAATGAGGGCTTCTCCAGTGGAGTGAAAAGGAAATACAAATTAGAACAGGAATTTTCAAGGTTAGCAAGAATAGCATATATGAGTTGAGCATATTTCTTTTCTATATTACATACTTTATGTAAAATTTGAAGTGTCTTAAACTTAGATAGAAAATCCTCAATGTAAGAGAATCACTAGATTTAAAGTATTAATTGATTTTCAAGCTGGTAGGCTCGAATTTCAATATGTTTACCAAACATAGTTTCTAGCTTTTTTTCAAGTTGCATTTGGGTTTTCAATCCCTTGAAGGTGAAATTGTAAATCACTAGATATTGACATCCCTATTAATCCATGTGCTCAATCATTTTTTTGGTCCCATTTGGATTTATTTGATATGCATCAATGGGGGCAATTTATATTCCTAGAATAATCTGGTAAACTCCCTTACTTAGTAAATTATCCACAAGGAATTTCTATTGGAAGTAGTTAGAACTATTAAATAGGATCTCACTTAGATTGGCCATGTACAATTTGGAAGAAAAACAACCTTAAAAATAGAAATTTACTACTCAAATAGAAATGGCTTGAAAAAATAAACACTTAAAAAAAAAAAACCCAAAATGGTGCTCAAATGCAGAGGTTATGTCGCTTAGAAGTTTGTAAAATTAGGATTGACATGAAGTTTTTATAATAATAAAAAACGCATTATAGAAAGATGAAAACTACAAAATTTGTAGAAATGAACAACACCAATGTTTAGAGCATGAAAAGTTAGCTAAAAACAACGAAAAATGCACCTCAAACTGACTCCACAAGAGAGAGTTATGCAAGGAAATTTTTAGGGATCCATATTCGTATTAAAGTGTAGAAAACTTGGCTAATATTTTTAATTCTCAAAATCCCAATCATAAAATTTTCAACAATTTTTTTTGTAAAAATATTCAAATTTCTAAGGATTTTATATAGTTTGTAGATTTTTTTTGGCAATTTTGAAAGTAAAACACTTTTATCCTATATAGTTTGGGAAAATTGTTTTAAGAAAAAATCGAAAATTGACATACCTTTCTTGGAAAAAAAAAAATGAAATACCATTTCGTGGACAAATAATTTTTTTCCTTTAGTTATGCCCGATTGAAAATCACATGTAATTTTCAAATTGTCAATGGAGGGAGGTCATTCACAAGTGACATGTGGTAGGATGTCAGAGTGCCACATAACAAGTTAATGGAAATGTTGACTTGGTAGTATGTTGTGGCCATTGAAGTGGCACCTCCATTTACATGTAATGTGAGGTGGTTGCCTCAATTTATGTGCAAAGTGAGGCAGCTGCCTCAATTTATGTGCTACTGAGGTGGAACTGTCTCGACATACCTCTCACTTATGTGGGAAGGTGAGGTGACAACCTAGTTGAAATTTCAAATTCATAAAATAAAACTTCACGTGGATACTTGGTGGGGTTTCCAATGATGAGGGACCCTAGCTTATGGTAATAGGAGTAAGCTAACTAGGGAGAAATCTTCCCTATTTTCAAGGGAAAAAATGGGCCTGAATCTGGTCAGATTTTCAAGGGTAGCCTGAGTTTGGTATGGATCAAAGTTCCATGCATTTCAAAACCTTACCCCAGGGGTTTTGCCCTATTTTAAACCAAACCAGATGCTCAGAAAATCGATCAAACTTCTATATCAATCGGAAATTTAAAACTACATCGTCGGAAAATGTGTCGAAAAAGTAACTCGGGAGGGTAGATTGCTCCCGAGCTAGACCACTCTTATGGTAATATAGGCTTTGGATAAAAAACAATATTTGAATTGTGTGGTCAAAGTAACGCCCTGTACACTTTGCATTCTCTCCAAGGAAACCACTACGTACACCTGGACGTTCTTTGCAAGGTAATGCCCACGTGGGTTCTTTGCATGCAACTCTGATTTAACAAAAAATACAAATGAGGATAATTTTCGAAATGCATTATTTTTTTGTGTAAATTTTGGGAATGAAATGTATCTAATAGATGTGTTCTACGATCACTTTTGTAGAAAAAATGCTAAATTAGAGATAGTTAGAGGTTGGAATCAATATTAATCTCTTGAATAAAGAATATGGAGGATGGACAAGACTCGTTTGACCATGAGGAAGGATAAGAAGAAATAAAAGCAAGATCAAAGGAAGAAGGGTTTCAAACCTCCTTTCCTTAGAAATAATTCCAACACTTTCCAGCAAAATCAGTGAGATCAAAATGGGACAAAGATGGCTAAATCCTTGGGGAAAAAAACAAGGAAACCAAATAAACATTGTGGTTTTGAAGGGGAACATATGTATAAAGATAAGATGAACAAAGTTCGCTCACACAAGAATTATCCAAAATACTTGGAATATAACATAATAATCCATGTAGTAATAATGTATAAAATATGAATAGATAAGATATGATATACAATTGAGAATGAGGGTTTGTTTATATACCCACACAGGGGTTCCCTTGACCAATAGTCGTGTCCTTTGAGACATGTCCTTTCATTATTAATAGTTATTATTTATTAATTAAGTATTATGTTATGAATATCTATATATATATATATATATATATATATATATATATATATATATATATATGTTCATAACATTGCCTTCCCCTTAAAAATGCTTTTTCCTCAAAGCATACTTTACGGAAGACTTATCTCTTGCTCTATCTTGTAATTATTGTCTCGTGTTTCTTCATTATTGAGTTAGTAATCATTGAGGATTTGAGACGATAGGATCTTCTAAGCATTGAACAGACCTGTCGAATTGTAAAGGAGTCTGCCCATCCTAATTCGATCTTCTGCGGATTTGGGTTTTTATAGGGTTCTTGGAAAGAACTTGATACATTTCTACTACCTGATAGCTTCTATTTTGACCCACACTTGTAGTGGAATTAATATTCTTTGACATAGCGGTTATTTGTTTTTGTTGATACATTGATTGGTTGAAGTATCGACTTTTGTGATTAGGATGTCGATAAGGCATCCTCGCAACTTGATATTTACTTCGTATACTTGTAGTTTTTTCTTGATTAACTTTTGGAATTGAGTTTTCTTCATATCTATGGCTTGTTTGTACCTCGATATTTGAAAACTTCTTTACATCAGCTGGATTTGCCTCCTTTTGAGTTGTAAGGTTGATTGGGTCTGTCATCGTTTCCTTATCGACTAATGATGTTTTGCGATCTAGCTTTTCTTGTAAAGTCTTCTTATCATGCTTCAAATTTTTAATTTGTGTTAGTAAATTTTGATTATGAACCCTTAGGTGTGAAATTTCTTCTTCATCTTCTGATTTTTCGACTTTATTTATAATATTTCGATTCTCTAGATCGCAAAGTTGAAGCATGATAAGAAGACTTTACAAGAAAAGCTAGATCACAAAACATCATTAGTCGATAAGGAAACGATGATAGACCTAATCAACCTTACAACTCAAAATGAGGCAAATCCAGCTGATGTAAAGAAGTTTTCAAATATCGAGGTACAAACAAGCCATAGATATGAAGAAAACTCAATTCCAAAAGTTAATCAAGAAAAAACTACAAGTACACGAAGTAAAGATCAAGTTGTGAGGATGCCTTATCGACATCCTAATCACAAAATCCGATACTTCAGCCAATCAATGTATCAACAGAAACAAATAACCACTATGTCGAAGAATATTACTTCCACTACAAGTGTGGGTCAAAATAGAAGCTATCAGGGGAGTAGAAATGTATCAAGTTCTTTCCAAGAACCCTATACAAACCCAAATCCACAGAAGATCGAATTAGGATGGGCAGACTCCTTTACAATTTGACATTTATGCTCAGCACTTAGAAGATCCTATCGTCTCAGGTCCTCAACGATTACTAACTCAATAATGAAGAAGCATGAGACAATAATTACAATCTAGAGCAAGAGATAAGTCTTCCATAAAGTATGCTTTGAGGACAAAGCATTTTTAAGGGGAAGGCAATGTTATGAACATAAATATATATATAAATAGATATTCATAACATAATAAATAATTAATAAATAATAACTATTAATAATGAAAGGACATGACTATTGGTTAAGGGCACCCCTACGTGGATATATAAACGAGCCCTCATTCTCAATTTCTCTAATACTCCTCAATCTTCTTTAAAAGTACTTTTAGAATATAATAAATATTATTTTATATTAAAAGTTCTTTTAACATAAAAGTTTTAAAAGTACCCCTTTGTCTTATTTCTCTAATACTCACTTTATATACTTTGAAATATAATAAAATATTATTTTTCTTTTTGGATTTTTGTTATAGTTCACTTTTATTTAATTATTCTTTTGTATGTCTCTTTAAAAATTTCAATTTGGAACTATGACACATTTTCTCTAAACTTTTGAAGTAATTTTATAATTTATATTAACAATTGCCTCAATTGGAATTGACCTCCCGAATGTTATATTTCCTTGAATTTTTAATGATCCACCTTAAATTATTATAACAGAGATCGACGGAACAGTCACGACCCTTGATATATGGCTATGTCCTGATGGTACGACAATGATTAAATGTACAGAATTGTAATAGTGAATCGTACGGGTATTGGATGTTAAAATTGTACGATATGGCAGTGATTTTTTAATTGGCGGATGGTACGGACGGAACAACAATGTACGGTTTAATTAGTCGTTCAATTTTATTAAATGATAAGTTGGCAGATCGAGCAACCTGTACGGACCAATCGCAGATATGTATGGAGTGTCCGCGGCACAGGATCAATCACTTTCTTTAGCCTGTGACTGTACTGAATGGTACGAATGTTTACGGATTTTGTAGAGAGGTTGTATGATTGTTTGTTCAATTTGAACAATTAATAATCTACCATTCATTTTTATAAAATTCGTTGAATTTCTCGGACAGTACGACTCTTTATTTAATTTAGTCTATTTTTCACTTGTTAACTTTATCCATTACTTTAATTACTTTCACTATAATCATGTCCCAACTTTGCCAACGTTGTGATTCACCAAAGGTCATGAGATTTATTGAACCGGTGTGAATATAGTAATACTCTTGACTTTTAAAATAATAATAGTATAACTCTACTTTCAAAGATAGATTTATGACGAACACGGGTATACCAAGTGTGGATTGTAGTGTTGAGAACTACATAACCAGTTTGCAGTGTAATGGTGGCTTAGTACAAGTAGATGAGATGGTGACTAGATTGATATACAAGTTCCAAATAGCTATTCTAAGATAGAAAAAGTGTATATCAACTTCAGATTTTGGTTTTCCCTCCACGAATATAGTCATATTCGATTCCCTTGAGCTATGGTAGAACCAACAATTCCTCCTACACTCTGTTTGCATGATTCACAGTGATAATGGCAGCTGATTTTTTTTTTTTTTTGTAATAAATTTTTTTTTTCACTTTTCTGATTTTTGGCTTTCTTGGATTTGCAGCAAAAACTTATTCAATTTTTTACTTAGCAGTGGAGTACTCTTCCTCACGAATCTACATTATTCTCTTTGAATTTGCAGCAATTCGATAAATTCAAAAATATAAGTGGCCAAGGGCTTGATTTGTGGTCAAAGAACAGATATGTGGCTAAAAGCCTGATTTGATCAAAAATCAAGAACAATAAGAGAAACTCTGAATGAAGTATGATTGGCCAAAAATCAGTTCAGACAAGGTCTGATAAACTGGCCAAAGGCTGGGATCAGAAAAACGAAGCTCTGATACCAAATGAGACGAACAAAGTTCCCTCACACAAGAATTATCCAAAATACTTGGAATATAACATAATAATCCATGTAGGAATAATGTATAAAATATGAATATATAAGATATGATATACAATTGAGAATGAGGGCTCGTTTATATACTCACATAGGGGTGCCCTTAACCAATAGTCATGTCCTTTGAGACATGTCCTTTCATTATTAATAGTTATTATTTATTAATTAATTATTATGTTATGAATATTTATTTATATGTATATTTATGTTCATAACAAAAGATTACACACAACAAGAAGACAAAATGAAGATTGTGCACAACATCCAAGAATATAAATGAATGATGTGACAAGGAACATTCCTCGAATTTATATAGTGTTAGATGATTGCAAAGCAAATCACCAATCAAATATGGCTTAAATTGAAGGTTAAATTGTGGAATAAGCATATCAAGCCATGGTTGGTTCAGTTGGCTACTGAACAAAATGGAAAATCAACAAGATAGTGAAGGGTTTTCCATTAGACATGAATCGACTCCATACTTTTGCAGATTTGAGCATGTTGCCACTTGGCTCCTATGATGTTCTCATTGGAATGGATCGATTAGATTCACACTATGTTGTTCTAGATTGTCATAACAAGACCTTTAGTTCTCTTGATGAAGAAGGGAGTCTAAGCATAGTGAAAGGTATTCCAAGACCTGTATCCAGAAGATAGATCGCAACATTGCAATTGAATAAATGCTTTGGAAAAGGGTGTCAAATGTATGTATCCCATGTGGAAGAACCAACAAAAGGAAAAGGCCCCAAGTCTTGTGGATTTTCTAATATTATAAGAATTTGAATATGTGTTTCCGAAGGAAGTTCTTGGGTTATCATCAAAGAGGGACAATGATTTCTCCATTTATATTGTGCCTCAAGTTTTTCTAGTGTCTAAGACTCCATATAGAATGAGTGCACCAAAGTTGAAAGAGATGCAAATATAATTGAAAGATTTGCTAAAGAAGGGATATATACACCCAAGTGTCTTTAATGGGGGAGCATTGGTATTGTTTTCGAAGAATAAAGATGGAACATTGAGGCTATGTATTAATTACATGCAACTGAATAGTCATTATAAGAAATAAATAGCATATACCCTAAATTCATGGCCTCTTTTATCATCTATGGAAAGAAAAAATATTTTAAGAGATAGACTTGAGGTTTGGTTACCATCAGGTAATAATAAGGGATGGAGATATTGATAAAGCATATTTCAAAACTAGACATGTGCACCATAAGTTTGCAATGGTGCCATTTGGCTTGACAAATGCACCAACTACTTCTATGTGTCTAATGAATGGAATATTTAGACAATATCTGCAAAATTTTGTCATTGTCTTCCTTGGTGATATTCTCATTTACTCAAGGTTAAAAGAGGATAATGAATATCACTTAAGGTTAATCTTACAATAGCTAATATAACACTATCTCTATGCCAAATTAAGTGTTCATTTTATCAAAGACAAATTCATTATTTGGGACATATTATCTTTGAGAAAGGAATAACAATGGATCGAGAGAAAATTGAAGCAATAATGGGATGGCATACACCCAAGAATGTGTCATATGTGAATTAATTCATGGGTATTGCTAGATATTACAGAATATTTATAGAAGGATTTTCCAAGATAACACATCCAATCACTTTTGTACAAAAGAAGACAACCAAATTTGAAAGGACAAAAAGTGTGGGGAATGATTTTAGCTATTGAAAAGGCTTCCCACTAGTGCGCCAATTCTCAAAATTGTTGATTCATATGAAGATTTTGTAGTATGTATCGATGTTGTAAAGAACGATTGGTGGAGTGCTCACTCAAAATGGGTATGTAATTTATTGTGAGTCCAAAAAAATTAAAGAGCATGAAAAAAATTATGTCTCACATATCTAGAACGTGTTTCCATAGCGCATGTGTTAAAGATGTAGAGGCATTACTTAATGGGAGGAAAATTTTGATTGAGGACAGACCATCATGGTCTTACATATTTATATGAACAACAATAGGTAAATAATATGGTTGGAATTTCTTTGTGAGTCTGTTTTTGACATCAATCACACATTAAAGGAAAAGAGAACAGGTTTGTTGATGCACTTAGTAGAAGACTACATTTAATGCATGCTACAACAATTAGTGTGTGTAAATCAAATTTGAAAAACAAAATTCTTGAAGCTCTTGTGACAAATAAATATTACCTTCAAAATAAAGAAGGATTGTAGCAATAAAATGTACAAGAGAAGTATGAAGAGTATAAGTTAGAAGAAGATGGAATTGTTATGCATAAAAAATAGTTTATGTTCCTAATTCTTGTCAATTAAGAAAAATTATATTGAATAAGATGCATAATGTATGTATTGATGTTGTAAAGAGCGATTGGTGGAGTGCTCACTCAAAATGGGTATGTAATCTATTGTGGGTCCAAAAAACTTAAAGAGCATGAAAAAAATTATGCCTCGCATATCTAGAACTTGTTTCCATAGTGCATGAGTTAAAGATGTAGAGACATTACTTAATGGGAATAAAAATTTAATTGAGAACGAACCATCATGGTCTTACATATTTATATGAACAACAAAATTTGAATGTTAAGGAAATAAGATGGTTGGAATTTCTTTGTGAGTCTGTTTTTGACATTAAAGGAAAAGAGAACAAGTTTGTTGGTGCGCTTAGTAGAAGACTACATTTAATGCATGCTACAACAATTAGTGTGTGTAAATCAAATTTGAAAAACAAAATCCTTGAAGCTCTTGTGACAAATAAAAATTACCTTCAAATAAAAGAAGGATTGTAGCAACAAAATGTACAAGAGAAATTTGAAGAGTATAAGTTAGAAGAAGATGGAATTGTTATGCATAAAAATATAGTTTATGTTCCTAATTCTTGTCGATTAAGAAAATTTATGTTGAATAAGATGCATAATGTTCCATAGTTTGGACATCTTAGATATCAAAAGACCATTGTAGTAGTGAGGAAACAATACTTTCGGCAAGGAATGAAAATAGATGTTTTGGGTCACATAATAAGATGCATGGAGTGTTATTGCATTAAAATATGAGCATGAACATCCAAAAGATTTTCTACAACCATTTCCATTTCTAGAATGAAAATTTGAGGTAGTAACGACTGATTTTATAACTAGTTTACCAAAAAACGGTAAGGCTATGTGATTCCATTATGGTGGTGGTGGACAAGTTGATAAAGGATACTATTTTTATTCCAATTAAGTCAACCCATAAGGCAGCAGATATAACATAAATCTACATGAAAGAGGTTGTGAGATTACATCGAATACTCGAGCTCATTGTTTCATATAGATATCCTAAGTTCACTTTGAACTTTTGGAAGGGATTATTTAAAGTTTTTGGCACAAATTTGAATTCTAGTACAACATACCATCCACAGACATATGGGAAAATAGATAGGGTTAATCAAGTAATTGAATATATGGTGTGGATGTTTGATATGGACCAGGAATATAAGTGGGAGGATTATTTGTGCTTAGTGGAATTTCCACACAACAATGGAAATCATGCCTCTATAAATACGAGTCCATTAGAAGTTTTTTATGGCACAAAATTAAACACCCTAGTAAGTTGGGATAACCCAATAGACAAAGTTACTCTTGGGCCAAAATTGCTCAAGGAAATGGAAGAGTAGATTGCTAAAATCAAGCAAAATTTGAAAGTAGTGCAAGATAGGTAGAAAATTATGTGGATAAGAAAGGTGCATAAAGAATTTAAACTTGGGGATCATGTGTTTCCAAGAGTGAGACTAAAGAAAATCTCAGTAAAGCTTGGAAGTTGTGTTAAGTTTCTGTGAACCATTTGAAATCTTGGATAGAAGATCACAATGTGTGTCATGTGTCTCTATTAAATAAGTATGTGCATGATCATAACCATTTCATTGATTGGTCTTTGATCCAAGTGGAACTAGAAGGAGAGTTATAGATACAATTAGTTTACATCCTCGACGAGAAGGTTACTTTGCTATAGAACAAAGCCATGGAGTAGGTAAGGGTCCAATGGGCCCATTACAGTCTTGATGAGGTGACATGGGAGTTAGAGTATGATATGCAAGAGACATACCCATTTTTGTCTTAGTTTTGATATTGCACCAAGGCCGATGAAAATCTAGGG
>JASDQU010102426.1:72379-92413 GCA_032191745.1 Picea mariana
GTCGCAATGCAACTCCTTGGTTTTGACTCCTAGATTATGAATGTATATGTAATGATTAATTGGATATAATGCTAGGTATATGCGACCTATGTGGAAGTATGGTATTGAACAATAACTATTTGGTAGGTGAATATGACATTAAACATCAACCATTCAGCATGTGAGTAACCATTCCCTCAATGAATTTTGGTTTTGTAAATATGTACATTAAAAATATAATATAAAGACCAAAAATGACTGCAAACAAAGAAAGAAATGAAAGGGGGCTATGAGTCCATGAGATATGAAGGAAGGGGTCTTAGGGGGATAAGAGGAAAAATATGAATATTTTATTGTTTCCAACCCTTTATTCTAAGTTCTCTAAATTTTATCTATGTTTATTATTTATTCATCAACCTTGAGATTAGTTGTTTCAAAAGAGAGATATGTGTGTTTCTTATGAAGGCACGTTGTCTCTTCTTAGCATGCAATATATTGCCTAAGATTTTGGCCATGCAAGTTCTCCACTCATTCATTATTTACTTTGTTTTTCTCCACTACTCTTAGGCTACCATATCTTTCTACCATGAAACTGTATAAACCATAACTAGGGGTTATGGGTAATTGTTGAGGGAAAAGGAAAAACATAGTTATAGTTGGAAATCATTGGTTCCCAACATTAGAGATTCCTTGGCTAGTCTGTGTTGGAGAATTGAAGGGAAGGGGGAGAGCCTGAGGGTCTGTTTAGCAGAGATGGGAATCTCATTCTTGATGTTGTGTAGGCTGAAGAGGAAGAGAGACTAGTTGAGTGGGGTTTTTGTAGTAGGAATGGTCTATAATGATATTTCCTTATATGTAAGATCTGGTAATTGGGTTGAGTGTGAGATATTAGAGCCATGTCATAGGTAATTCACCCTTGTGGATTCATGTTCCTAGCTCGGGGCTGGCCTCTCTAAGAGAATGCCTACGGTTGGGTGGAATTTTTTTTGTTTGCATCTAGTTGTTGACGAATTATAGTAAAGAGGAGTATTAGGTATTCATGCTTTTGTTCATCTGTATTATTTATTTATGTTATGAGTCCAATGATGATAAGAAATAATTGGGAAAATTAATATGTATTTCAATTATTTATGGAATGGATTGTATGTTTGCCTAAATGTATAATATATGTGAACATCATAGACATTGAATTTAGATAAGAATTTCATATCATTGTCTTTGCCCATATTTTAAATCAATTTTCACTTCATGCATTAATTATTCCCTAACATGCATGAATGGTGTAATTCGTGTTTTTGAAATGTCCCATCCCTTCGACATCAATGAAGAGGGGTTTGGGTACATTACATCTCCAATTTGTGATAATATAAATATCTCTAGGTTTGGGGATGAACTAGATGAGGACCTAATTGATGTCAATTTCAAAGGATTATTTTCACAATGCTTCATTTTAAACTTACAAGAGGTCTGACCCAACAAAGTCCCACACTACTTTGTACAACTTACATAGGAACCATTCCAATCGAGGTGCAATATCATCATCCAGTTATTTTAGGGTTGTAACCAACTCATCAAGAGTCAACATGTTGTTGCACAGCCTCACATGATCCTTTGAGAGGCGACACTCGACCAAGTCCAAACAATTTGGCATGCTCATTTCATGTCCAATTTCTTCAATTCCAATCAACAACATAAGTTCGTTGAGGAGTTATCATTGTTGTAACTCATCCCTTTCCTTCAACATGATTAGAAAAAGGTAAACGTCTTTCCAAATAACATGTAAGACCCACTACAAGTAAAAAATATTTTCATGGTTAGGAGTTTTTTAGTGGAGGTGGTGGGTGGATGTTTTTGTGTAAATTGGGCCAAGGTTCTCCAATTTGACATGCGTGCACCACTTTGCTTAGTACAAAATAACAAAAATTATCTAAAGTATAGAATTTCTTGATGACCACATGTTTACCATTACAAAAACAATCTAAAAATACCTCGATGATCCACTTTTTTCTAGGTGCACTAATACTCCACATTGGTCTAGGATCAACAATGCTACGTGGCCGAAGCGCATTGGAGTAGAAATAAATTTAAAAATAGCATTGTTCCAATTTGGTTGAGAGCATAAGTGCTCTTAATACACCAAAGTACCATACATTAATTTGTATTTATTTTAACTTATTAAATTCACAGGCAGGAAAAACTACAATATGACTCTTATATCGAGGAAAAATCTAGGGTTTTATTTACTTCTACATTTCACATAAGAGAAGAGAGACTAAGGTGGTTCTACAATAGGATGAAAGACAAATAGTTGTGAATGCAAAAGCAAAGAGTATTGCATCCCAATATCCCTTCTTTTCCCTCTGCATTATTTCATTTATTCCCATCATTGATTTCATTTCTTTTAATTTCCATTTCTTGTTGTTCCTATTTCCTTAGATATTTTTTCTATTTTTTTTGTCAGTTTAAGAGTTTTCACTCTCTTTTGTGTGTTAATGGTGGATTTGTTTTAAGGTTTTACAACATAAAACATGGCTAGAAAATGAGGGTCAAGTTTGACCAAGAAAGGGGTGCATTTTTGCACAACATGGGTGCATGTCCAGAAGGTTTTCCCTACCTATATTAGTAGGTTCATATGGTTTATTTGAGATGTGTTATGTTATTCCATAGCATTCTTGGAGTTCCATTTCTCCCTTTTGGTCAGGGAGCACTAGCGCTCCCAATTCGTTAGGGATCATTGATGCTCCTAATACACCATAGCACCAAGCAATCATTTGCATTTTTTTAACTTATTAGAAAAGGAGAGAAAACAACAACTCCTGGAATCAGAGGAAAAAGCTAGGATTTGTTTCATTTTTACATTTCATTTGAGAGAAGAGGAGGAGAATGTTTTGAGGGAGGATGAAATAGATGAGTGTAGGGAAAGACAAAGTGTACTTCTGCCATGTGGCCCTTCTTTTCTCGCTTCATTATTTAATTTATCCCAACTATTAATTTTAGCTATGTCATTTTTATTTCTCACTATTGTTCCTAATTGCTCAGTTGGTTGTGCTAGTCTTTATTTTATTTTTGTTGGTTTGATTGTTTTACCTCTCTTTTGAAGGTTAATGGTGGATCTATTTTAGGGTTTTATAGTAATGAATATATCTAGCAAATGAGGGGCAAGATTGACCAAGAAAGGGGTACATTTTTGTGTAGAATGGGTGCATATCCAAAAGGGTTTTTCCTTTCCTTTATTTGCAGGTTCACAAGGTTTATTAGAGTTGTGTGGTGCTCTTCCTTAGTGTTTTTGGAGCACCAGTGCTCCCCTTTGGTCAGGGAGACTTGATGTTGCGCTTTGGTATGGGAACATCATAACTTCACTTTGGTCAAGGATCATCAAAGCTATCAAATAGTTTGTATGCAATAATTGAGTGGTTTTCTAATTACAAGAGACACTGATTAGTGGCTCGGGTGGTTTGACACTCAACGTGATTTTGTATGGGTGGTTACACTATCATTATTATATTATTGTAAAATTTAATATTCAATATCAATTATCGAACATTTTTATAATTATTCTTCTATATATTTCTAATGTCATTTTTCAGATACTTTCTAAATATAATTTTTTATATCAAATGCTTAAAATTATAATTTTAATTCAATATGCTACACGTGTTTTCAAAAAAAAAATCATAGTAAATAAAAATTTAGAAATAAAAAAGGGTAAGCACTAATACTTGCATATTGAAAATAAAAGTTATGCTATTACTACATTTTAATTATCATGTAATTCAATCGATCAATTAAGTAGTCATAAACATTAATAAATACAAAATAAATTTGTAAAATGACAAAATATTAACTAATTATTAAGTGTAAATATTTTTTGTAATAAAT
Source organism: Picea mariana (assembly GCA_032191745.1). Lineage (NCBI taxonomy): Eukaryota > Viridiplantae > Streptophyta > Pinopsida > Pinales > Pinaceae > Picea > Picea mariana. The sequence goes on from JASDQU010102426.1 coordinate 76,238, forward strand.
AATAAATTAATGTTTTATTTATTATTTGATTCAATGGTGCCCAATTTTGGTATTGGAGCATCAATGCTCCACTTTGATCTTTGAGCACCATTGTTCCACTTTGATCTTGAAGTATCGGTGCTTCATTAATGCTTCATTGTCCTTGGAGCAATAGTGCTCCACTTTGGTCTTGGAGCAATAATGCTCTTATGGGCTTGGAGCATCGGTTCCCTATGTTTGTATTTGAAAACTAAAATAATAATAATAAAACCTTTGTAACAACCTCTGCCTGCAAGCCAAAAACCTTTGGAGCGATTAGCGGAGTTTTTTTGGAGAAATTTTTCATAACTTGTAACACTAAAACCATTTCCAATCGTATGTTTTCCTTGTAATGACCATCCTTAGAAAACAACTAATAATTTTAAATTCTTGTAGATAGATTATCTACATAAAAAAGTGAGGTACAAATACATCAAACCATGTGTTTTCATTGATGCTCTAATAATTCCTAGATGTTCCATGATGCAACTTTCATTCAGAATTGGGAGGGATAATTTTCATTTCATTATCTCCAATCCCATCTAAGAATTTGTAAGGGTTTGAATTTTTAGGGCCTTTTAATATTGCAATCCATTTATTTATAGTAGTAATGTTGGGCCTTTTCAACATACTCTCAATCGCATATTCAATTGCCAAGTTGAGCAAGGAAGGCAAGGAGCACTCCATTTCAAGACCCCATTGTGAGAAAACTTTTTGTGATGGTGCACCATTGATTTATTAGAATCTATGTTTGGTGTCTTTCTTTAGCTAGAGACTTTGGCAGTATAATCCTTCAAAGCATTTGGTCTATTGTTTTGGTTATTTTCCTCCATTATAATCATTGGCTTGGGGACCATTTTGAGCTTGGTTTTCTTGAGGTGTAGTCATTTCCGAGGGGTTGGGATAAGCCATTAGAGGCCAAACACAAATTTTGCGGTCTAGACTCAAGCAATGCATGTATTTGGTTGGTTGATATAGCTTTTCATTTATTTTTTCAATGAGAGTGCATCAAATTTTATGAAATCTTTTACATTTTGGGTATACCATTAGGGAGAACCAAATTGCATGTTAGAGAAAGAAGGTAGAAGTTGGTTACATGTTTCAATTTAGAGGAGAATAGGGTGCACACCTTTGTAGACTAAGCAATCAAATCACTACATGAATAGTGTCCCTTGTCCCTCATATAAGGACATCTCATACGTCAATTTGACATATATATACATTGTGATCTTAATTTAGATGTTATTATGAAATATGTAAATAAAAAGTGTTCATTATTATTTAATGACTCGTAATAATACTTGTTATTAATAAAAGATATTTATTTGGTACTTTAAATACTATATTTGTTAATTGATTAGTTTAAAATCTTAATTCACACTCATAGATGTATGGTTTGAAAGGAAAATTGACAATTTTATGTCGATGCATGTAGCATCGGACAGGTGCTTCCACATTGGCTTGGTGTCTAGCATGTGAAGTCATCGAAAGTCTTCTAAGTGTGATACTTTACCTTAATTAAAGTAATTATTAAATTGATTTTTATTGGAAAATGTTTTAATTAGTGTTAGTGAATTAAATAATAGACATTGATCTCAAGTGAGGTGAGAAGTAATCTCAGTCATCAATCACTTTCGAGATTAGGGTTAGCTCATAACTCAAGATTATAAAATCAATGCTAGGGTAAAGGAGAAGACACCTTTGGTGAGATACCAAGGTCAGAGACTTGTGTGAGGTACACTTGTGAGAGAGAGACTTTTTACATAGAGATAGAAAAGAAGGACTTTTGCTAGTGTGGAGTCATTAGAGAGTGTAGAAGCAAAGAAGGACTTTTGCTTACATTGTATGAGTGAGAAGATCTCATTGATTGGGTGAAGATATTACGTCCAAGTGTTGATGCAGAGAGGGTTGGATCAAGAAGGACTGTGATTCAAGATCTTGGATAGGTGGAGAAGTACTTCCATCTAGATATCATACATGTCAAGGAGAAGAGAGAGAAGAGGTAGTCGTAGGTGGGTTTCAGCTGATTGAATCCAGAGGAAAGTGTAGCATCATACAGAGGTTGTTGTATAGTATTTTCATACATATACACTGTTTTCGATGGAGATAGGTATGTATACGTAGTCGTGTTTAAGGAAAGGTGTATACATCTCGAAAATCATGTAGATCTGGGTTGTATGATAGAGCAGACTTTGCCAGGTTTTTTTGTAGTTGTATTTCTCTTAGTGGGTCATTATTCATGTTACGAGAGCCCTGATTTGACCATAATAAAAGCATCTAAGTATTGGTTTTCCCTCTGGGGTTTTTCTAGGGGTTTCTCCCTGAAAATATTTGTGTCTTGTGCACGAGATTTTGGTTTCCTTATTTATTCTTTTGTTGTAATGCTTAGTTGAATACTCAGTTGTTCTTTAATTCAATAAGTGATTTATTTGTAATTACCTGTCGAGAGTTGGGTAGAGTGGTGAAAATAAACATGGTATCATAGCAGGTTTCTCTGAGAGGGAGCCAATATCAAGATGCACAATGAAAAATCTATGAGATCTATGTGACCAAGGGAGAGATTGAGTTCAGATCTAGGGTCATAGTAGCATATTTATTGGATTAGGAGTGTCGTGGTGAGTGCTTGAAGGACTAAGAATGGATCCATTATCTTTTTGCAGCATATCTTAGAAGATCTATAAAATAGCAGGTGGAAATCGAAGGATTGATTTCAAGGAAACAACAATATTTAGGAAGAACTAGGGTTTTGTAGGTTTACGAAGTTGTATGCAGGTTACAGAAGGAACAGACATGTACATACACGGGTCTCTTTGAAGACGAGTGCGTATCCATGGGGTGAAATGAGCATAGGAGTGTACATACATTGGTTTCAGTAAGAGAATCTGTGTACATATGCGGACTGCAATGGTGATAGGCACATACAGCTCCGTACAAGTTAGTACAGGGGCAATTTTAGCAACGGAGTCTGGGCAGCAGTAAATTCTATTGGGTGGCTTGTTGATCAATGGCAGGAGGTCGGGAAGCCAGTAAGGAGATCTCGGATAGGTGGAGGACTTCCATCTAGATATCTAAGCCACATGAGAGAACATAGGAGAAAATAATTACTTTTGCTCATGTGCTTGAGTCATCCACTTAGGAGAAAAGAAGGACTTTTTCGCAAGTGCTTGAGCCACAAAGGAAAATGACTCAAGGGGATCTCAGATGGGTGAAGAAGGGAATTCATCCAGAGATCATGGGATGATATATCGATCAATGTTAGTGACAAATAAAAAGGGGTGAGAGGCTCTGAAGGTTGAGCATCGTAGAGGGAATTAGTCTTCGGGTTCAAGTGGGAAGGAGTAGCCTTCCAAGTCTGTCAAGGAGGAGTCATGGTATGAGATGACCATGTTGGATGCTCAGGAGAAGGAGGCTTATAGGAGCATTATCAAAGGAAATTCTTCAAGGATGGGTCTGAGCGAGATGGCAAGGATATTTTTTGTATAAGAGGGAGAAACCATAGTAGTGGATCTGGTATCGAAGACAGAGCCAACTCTAGGTAGGAGAAGTACCTTCCTCGCTAAGAGGGATTGTTGATGCATGTAACATCATACATGCACTTCCACATCAGTTTGGTGTCTAGCATGTGGAATTTATCCAAAGTCTTCTAAGAGTGATACTTTACCTTAATTAAAGTAATTATTAATTTTTTACATAGAGATAGCAAAGAAGGACTTTTTATACTGAGGAGTCATTGGAGAGTGTAGAAGAAAATGACTTTTGCTTAAATTGTATGAGTGAGGAGATCTCATTGATTGGATGAAGATATTTCATCCAAGTGTTGATAAAGAGAGGGTTGGATCACAAAGGACTTTGATTCAATATATTGGATAGGTGGAGAAGGAATTTCATCTAGAGATCATACAGGTCAAGGAGAAGAGAAAGCAGAGGCAGTCGTAGGAGGGTTTCAATTGATTGAAGCCAAAGGAAAGTGTAGATTTGTATGAAGGTTGTCGTATTATATTTTCGTACGTACACACGGGTGCCAGTGGAGACGGGCGCATATACAAGGGTGTGCTTAAGAAAAGGAATGCACACCTCAAGAAGGGTGCAAATATCGGTCATACGATAGAGAAAACTTTGTCTGGTTTGTTTGTAGTTGTTTTTCTCTCATTGGGCCAATATCATTGTTACGGGAGCCCTGATTTGACCATAATAAAAGCAGCTAAGTACTAGTTTTTCCTCTAGGGTTTTTCCAGGGGTTTCTACCCAAAAATATTTGTGTCTTATGTGCAATATTTTGGTTTCCTTATTTATGGTTTCGGTGTAATGTTTAGTTTATTACTTAGATGTGATTTAATTCAATAAGTGATTTATTTGGAATTAATTGTAAGGTCTTGGGTAGAGGGGTAAAAATCAACATTTTAAACTAAAGTTCATTGTTGGTTTTCCTTTTCCCTTTTAGCCATTTACCATTACAGATTGACCCCGATTCATAACCAAGAAGCTTCCCAACAAAATCCCTTAAAGACTATCGGCCCCTTTGGTCACCCAGAAGGAAACGCAGTACACAGAGTGCACTACACAATCTCACCCAAGATATCTCTATGGGTGGCTGCAATAATCAGGTGTTTGCAACCTGGGACTAAGTGAGATATGTGCTTGTACGTCTCAACCTTTATTTATCTATTTAACATCCCGTTACAGCATTTTTTCTACGCATGCATGTAAAATACTAGATCTACTTAATCACTTCATTCATTCAACATTCATCAACAAAGACACATTCATTCAATCCCACAACATAGTGTTACTATGGTTCACCCCCTCCTGAGCTACGTTCACAAAGATCTTGCTCTCATGATTTTATTATGGTTTAGAAATATATCACGTCGTGTGTGTTTACAATCTCAGTGCTCCCTCTTTCACATCTGCTCCTCGATCCCTGCGAGGCTGACTAGATCACACCAGGATCCTTAGCCTGCGATCTAACCCTCAAGACCGAGTTGCTCATTCCCTCCTTATCTCACCAGCTTAATGATTTGTATCGTTCTTATAGTACTCTTTATCTCTATCTCTCTTCTTCATCCCATCTCTCCTAAGTACTCCTTATTTATATTTTTGACTCGCCAGCCATTACAATGTATTACAAAAACCATACCCATAACATTGTTAGGTATTCCATGCATGTGCATGTGCTTCTTTTCCTTCCAGCTGTCTCTTTCCTCTTTCATGCCTTTCTTCCTAAAATAGCCTTTATTTTTTTTCGGCCTGCTTCCAACATGCCCCCAAAACTGACATGTGGCTCATCTCGAGCCACCTAACCCTGTTGTGCTTCGTTGATCTCTCTTACAATCGCTTGGAACTTATCTATGAACTTTTTTTCTTGTGTTTTGGAATGCATGGTCTTCTCCTTAAGTGTGTCCAATACCTGCGTTACAACATCGTTGTTGGCCATCCTTGCACACTCTTCCTGGGTTTGTGCCATATTCATTTTTTCTTCTTCTGCGTGTGCAATGACCTCTGTTTCCCGCTCCTAGAGAGGTTCCATTTAAGCATGGTGCTCATTTTTCTGTATTTGTGTAGTTATGAGCTCTACATGCAGTTTCTTCATATCCTACACTCCCTTGACACGCTCTGTGATTGGAACTATCTTATGACTTTGCTTGAGGTCTTATCCTTTCTTCTTCTTGGTCCCATTGTTGGACCTATTGATCCTCTTCCATCTTTGTTCAGAGTTGTGTTGCTTTCTCAAACAAGTCAGCTGCCGCGTGGACTTTTCACTCCATATCCTTTATCTGCGTTGTTGCCTCCTTATTCTTCTACTCCTTCACCTTTGGTGGAGTGGTAGGTATGAGATGCTCCCAGAGGTTCTTGATCTCTTGTTTGTATTGATCGATTGTCTACACAATTTGATCAATATTTTGTGTCACCGTGAATTCATTCATCTACGTTCTCTTTGGGATTTTCTCATAGGCTACGACCAATTTATTCTCCAGCCTATCTGTGTGGTCTTTCTCATATTTGGTCTCTATCTTAGCGTGCTCGAGTACCGATTTCAGCTCGTCTCGATATTCCTTTACCTGCTGCAATTCTGCTTTGTAGTGACCATTGGCCTTGTCTTCATTGGGCTAGCATTGTCGAGTGTGCACGCTCATTTTATTTTCAGTGCTTTATACCTCTATTGTTCTCTTTTGATGTCCGACAAGACGCAACATTTTTTAATTTTTTTTAAGTGCTAAGGGGTTGACTGTCCCTTTACAGCTTCAGTTGGCTCCCATTGATCATCCCTCTGAATTTTGTGCCTCCTAAATCAATCAATTGTACAGCTCCCCAATCTGTAATAGTTTTTACTTCATATGGTCCTAACCAATGAATTCTTATTTTTCCTGGATGCTGAAGGGATTTACTGTCATACATCAAAACTAAGTCTCCTTCCTTAAAAAATTTCCTCTTGATATGTCTATCATGCCAACCTTTGTCTCTTGCTTTCTGGACTTCTTGGTGAAGCCATGCTATAATCCTATCTCCCTCCATTATCATCAATTGATTCAGCCTATCATGTACTACAGCTCATTCTGTCATCTTCGTAATTGTTGCTACGCGCACACTGGGTACCAAAAACTCCAGTGGCACCACTGATTCTTGTCCATATACCAATCTAAATGGTGTTTTTCCTGTCAATTTCATGCATGTGGTCTTGTATGCCCACAATACTACTGGTATCTTTAGGTCCCAATCATCCTTATTAACGTTACAGATCTTCGTCAATGCATTTTCAAGGATCTTGTTAAAGGCTTCCACTGTTCCATTTGCTTGAGGATGATATGGTGTACTGTTTTGATGATGAACTTAAAATTCCTCATTCATAGATTTAATATTATTGTTAATGAAGTGAGTGCCTTGGTCACTCATCAAAATCCTAGGGCAACCAAATCTAGTGATCACTTGTTAGAAGAGGAAGTGTGATGATGTCTCTGTGCTGCAATATTTTACTGGTGTTGCTTCTGCCCATCTTGTCAGGTATTTCGTTCTAGTGATAATGTACCTTGCTCTTGGCCTTTTTACGGGTGGGTTAATTGGTCCCACAAAATCTATGGCCCGTTTGTCAAATACCTGCAAAGTTACTTGTGGTCGCAGGGGCATCTTGTCCCTTCTATTCGGTTTACCAACCCTTTGACATACATCACATTTATGGCAGTAATCCTTTGAGTCTCTGTGGACAGTCAGCCACCATAGTTCTCCATGCAATACCTTTTGCTTGGTAGATTTTCCTATGTAATGTCCTCCTTCTATTCCCTCATGGTCTTCTACTAAAATCCTTGGTATTTCATGTTCTAGCACACATCTTCTCAAGATGTTATCTGTGCCCATTTTGTATAAGTGTTCGACAATCAACTAATAGTCTACATCCCGGACTACTAAGTTTTTCTTCTGCATCGTTTTGAATTCTTGTGGCGCAGTCCCTGTATTCAAGTATTCGATAATGTCTGTGAAGTATTCATCGGTGATCTGGACTGAAAATAATTGTGCGTCCTAGGAGTTATCCTCTAGATTTGTTGGTTCCTCCCCATTCGCGATCCTTGACAGGTGATCAAGTCCTGTGTTCAACTTTCCTATCTTGACTATTACTTCGAAGTCAAACTCCTAGAACAACAATAACCATCTGCAAATTCTCCCCACCAACACTAGCTTTTTGACTAGGTATTTGAGTGTTGAATGGTCTATGAACATCTTGAAATGTTTTCCCAGTAAGTAATGTCTGAAGTTCTGAAGCGCGTAGACCATATATAGGCCTTCCCTCTCTATAGTGTTATATTTCTGCTCTGATTCTAACAGTTTTATGATAGCAAATGTTATAGGATCATCCAGTTCTATTGCTCCTAGTTGTGCCTATTAGCACCAGAAGTCACCCCTAGATTGCAGCAGGGATGAGCCTGATACCCATCAGTTTATATGTCACAGTAAAAAAGTTTAAGGGTAGGCTAGTGGATGCAATCTCAGGATTGTATCACTTTAACTCAGAAAACTGGGTTAGCATGCATAAGAAGGTGAGGTCCTGGTCTAACTTCAGTCAGTGATTTGTTGTAAAAGGTGATTAGGGAGAAGAACTGATGAGAAGATGAAGAACCTGCTATGGACATCCGTTCTTCTAGCAACCTAAGGAGGAAAAGCTTCAAGAACGAGATCCTCTCAGACTCAAAGTTTCAAACACTGAGATATATCTGAATGACACAGTTACAACCAACACGGTGATCAAACCGACACCATGATGTTATTGTAACAGCTCAACTAGATCCTCCAATTCCGAGATACTCAGCGTAAGAAGAAAATGTAACACAGGAAATAGATTAAAACCAGTGCAGATATTGCAGTGATCAAACCTACATCACAACAACACCACCACCCTCGATTGGATCCTCCAATTCTGAGTGTCTTAAGATAGAGATTACAAAGAGATGGAAAAGAGGTTGACTTTTATTAAGCAAGAAATCTCAAATACATAGCATAACCAGAGAACCAGAGGCCTTGTTATAACTTTACAAGCGGGAGCTTAGCTCTACCATCGACCCTAAAAAAATGGAAAAAATGCCTACATATACTTAGAATTGGCTCGGGCTTCCTGAAACATGATCATGTCGTAGATTCAAGGCTTTACGTTGATGAGCTTCTCTGTCAGGCTGCGCATGAAGACGTTGGTCAGATTGCCCATGCAGTCTTCTGTCGGATGCGATCTCTGTCAGTTCAGACTAATAGCTTGCCTCTGCGCTTTGTCCCTTTCCAGCCTTCTATTTATGAAAGGAGACGATGTCTCACACACCTTCCACATTTTCATTAACTGATTCATCGGGATCTGAGTGAGCAGAGTCAACGCCCGTGCTTGGAGACGTGGTTGTCTCTCTTTCTCCTTCTGCGCCTTATTGGATGCATACAGGGAAGACTGGTCGGCGGCTGTGGATGTTGATGAGGAGGAATGGGCGAGGCGATGGGTACATCTTTATCAGGATACGACACTGTTCAGTGTCCAGGTGGAAGGACGTGGCAACGATGCAGTGGGGACAAAGGGTGTGGTGGCAAAGGGAGAGTGGGGACAATCATATAGGTGGAGATGACATGGGAGGCAGATGGTGGGAGGTGAGAGGCAGAGGCAGAAAAGGGGAGATGTGACATGAGGTGGGGAGTGGAATACACACGGTAGGCGGGGATTTAGTGAGGAGCGGCGCTGACACAATGGCAGAGAAGGGACAGGTAAGTGGAAGACAAGTGTCAGCAGGAGGTGAGAGTGGTAAGCAGAGGAGGTAAGTGGTATATCGGAGGGGGGGTAGGTGGTTAGTGGTTTAGCATGGGGGGGTCTTATTTCATGAGGAGGTGCCACAATAGTGGGGGCCCCACAATTTAAAACCGCCATATCGGACCCCCCCATTAAAGGCAGAATGGCGAGGGAGTCTGATATGGAATTTGCGCCGTAGATCTGAGTGCACAAATCTCGACCGCCTAGATCTACGTGCTCCTTAGAATGATGCACCCGTGCATACAACTTAGGATAAGTGGGTTTTTAACCCATTCTTTCCACTTTTTAGCCAAAGGGGGGCCATTTTTTAGGAAAACACCCCCTCACAAACATATGTGATAACATTAGGCTCCATGGGGGATGGCTTGCTCCCTATGAGATGCCAAGAAATCTTTTGCAGCTTCAGTGCCTTGCTGTTGGGTTATGGGGTCACCTACTAAAACCAAAAATCAAATAGGGAAAACAATAATTACAATTACAATGGAGCCACTTATGGCTCAAGTAAAACATTTCTTCAGGAAATTCCCATTCACGGGGCCATTAAAAACTTTCTCTCCCTACAAGTCCTACAACCTGTAAGTATTATTTGAAAATACTTCAGAGATTGTGAAAGGCCCGATCCACAGAGATTCAAATTTTATGTGCTTTCCTCTATCCTGCATGGGTGCATCCCATTTGAGCACTAGATCTCCCAGCCGAAAATATTATTTTCTGCTCTTCTTGTCGAAGGCTTGCTTGATCCTTTGTTGATGGTCATGAGCTCTGTCCATCACCTTCTCTCTGGTCTACTGAGCTTCTACCAGTTGATGAATTCTTTTGATCATATTGTCGGGTTCTCCTTGACAATCCTGAAAGAATTTTGCTACGAGTAAAGCCAGCTGAGAAGGAAAAATTTCTTATGTCCCATACACGAGTTGGAAAGGGGAGATGCCCATGGATATTTTGTTGTCACTCAATCAGCCCATAGGGAAAATTTGAGCTTTGAATCCCATGCCTTCTTATTGTCTTCTAACATCCTTTTAATAACTTGACCAAACTTTTGTTAGACGACTCTGCCAATCCATTGCCTTAGGGATAATAGGGAGTGGAGTGAATTAATGAAATCCCAAACTGCTCACAGAACTTGATCAATGGCTCAGACTTGAAGGATTCATCATTATCAGTAATGATTATGTTTGGACAACCAAACCTTACCATAATATCTTCCAAAAAAACAATGATCACTTTGTGTGAAGCACTCCTAGTGGGGATAGATTCTATCCATTTGGTGAAATAATCTGTTGCAGTTAAGATCCACCTATGTTGACCATTGGAAGCAGGATGTATTTCCCCAATGAATTCCAACCCCCATTTTTGAAAGGGTCCTGAAGCTACTACAAGTTTTAGTGGCAGAGATTTGAGTTGCTGCTTTCCTAAGAATTTTTTACATTTGATACGGGCTCTGATTTTTGTACAGACATCAGTGAATAAAGTGGGCCAATAGTACCCATCCCTAAGGATTTTTTAGGTTGTGGTCTTCCAGAAATGGTATCCCCCACATAGGCTGCTATGGAAATCAAACATAATTTTCTAGGCCTCCTGTGGGTTTAGACATCTCAGAAGAAATCCTAAAGGGTATTTCCAATACAAGACCTGGTAAATAAGGCAATACCTAACTTCTTTGAGATTTAAATATCTTGCCTTTCTTTTTCCCATATCATCAGGGGGCCTCAAATCCTGCAAAAAAAATGTAATATCTTTATACCAAGCGCATTCTTCCAATGGAGGAGTGTCTTGAGAACTTTTGTCAGGCAACCCAGCCTGTTGATCCTTTGAGCAAACATTGATGAAGTTCACCCCCAAAGCTTTGCAATTAGATTCAGCCAACAGTTTGGCTAAACCTTGGCCTTTAACTAGCTTTGTGGGATTTATTTCTAGATCAAATTCAAGGATTTTGGCAATCCATTTGCTCCTTCTCTCGTCTATGTCTGGCTGAATGAGAATGTCCTTCACAGCGGCTGAAGGGACATAAGCAATAATCCTTGAATGAAGGACATAGATCTTGAAATCCTTGAGGGATTTCACCAATGCATATGCTTTCTTCTCCATGATGTCATATTTGATCTCTGTATCCCTCAATGCCCTGCTAAAAAAGGATATAGGTTGTTCTAATCCCTCAACATTTTTCTGCAATAAAACAGCTGCCACTATATCAAAAGAAGCAAAATAAAATATCAGAAAATCCTTGGAATAATTAGGACTGATAAGCACAGGTGCCTTAGTCAACGCCTTCTTGATATGCTTGAATGATTCTCTAGATTCAGCAGTCCACTTCACTTCATCCCCCTTTCTGAGCATGACTGTGATATGCTTCACCAATTCGACAAGTTTGAAATGAATCTTCTTAAAAAATTAACTTTGCCCATGAAGGATTGGACCTCCTTCCTGGATCTCAGGGGTGACAGGGCTTGGATTGCTTCCACCCTGCTGGGATCGACCCTTACTTCTTCAGCAGATGCTATATGCCCCAGTAATTTCTCTTCCTTCATAGCAAATAATGTTTTTTTAGGATTTAGGGAAAGACCAAACCTCCTACATTTTAAGAAAACCTTCCTCAGATGACAGCAATGTTCCTTATCAGATCTAGAAAATATTGTTATGTCATCCAGATAGATGACCACAAACCTATCCTTCTCTCCAATAAAGGCGATGTCCATGGCTCCCTGAAAGGTTTCTCCCATGTTCATTAACCAAAACGACATTTTGGCATACATGATTGTGCCCCAATGAGTGGTGAAGGATTTCTTCTCTCCGTCCTCATGTAAAACAGAGATTTGATTGTAGCCGGAAAATCCATCAATCATGGAAATCCTGGATGCACCTGTTACCCTCTACAATACATGTTCCATCTTTTGCAGTGGGTAGTTGTCCTTCCTTGAGCTCCTGTTCAGATTTCTGAAGTCGATAGAGAGCCTGATATCTCCATTCTTCTTTCTCACTGGGACCAAGTTGGCTACCCATTCTGAATATCTCAGGGGGACAATGATTTGGGAATCCAACATCTTCTTTACCTCCTTCTCTGTGATAGGCAGTAACATAGGATTTATCTGTCTCAACTTCTGCCTATATGATTTGGATTCTTCCTTCAATGGGATCTTATGCTCCATAATGTTGATGTCAGATGTTCTTAGGTCTTCATAAGTCTAGGAAAACACATCAGAGAACTCTTTTAATAGCTCTGTATACTTGACCCTCTGCTCCTTTGACAAGCTATTAGACAACCTGACAAACTTTGGCTCCTCCTCTGTGCCAATATTTCACTCAAATACATCAGTGTTCTCACCTAGCCTTTTAGCTTCCACTGCCACATCATTTCTATCAAAAATCCTTTCCAAAGGAACTAGTCCTTTGGGGATGTGATTGTTAGGTAGCTGAACAATATGATGATCAACAATCTTGTTCATAAAATCATCAGCATAAGGATCGGCTTCAGAAGCAGGGTCTTGATCAATATGCAATGCTGAGAACTCCTCTATAGTCTTAAGGAACCTTTTGATATCAAGGTCATCCTCAAACACCTTCCAATGCTTGAAATTATCAGGTATGGAGGGCCTATATTTTACTTTTGTATCATGCATGATCTTAGGTGGCAGAGGAACTCCAAAATTGCTCACTGAGACAGCCAAAGAATCAGCTACCATATTTTCTTCTCTATGGATGAATGAAATGTTGAAGGCCAAGAAAAAATTGTCAATGAGGTCCCACACTTCATTTTTGTAACTCCTGAGCCGAGGGTGTTTGGCCTGGTAAATATTTTTGACTTGCTGAATAATCAACTCGGCATCACCAAACATTGATGGCCTTTCAATCCCCATGTCCTTTGTAGCTCTCAAGCCCCAAACTAGGGATTCATACTCTGCCACATTGTTGGTAGCTTCAAATTCTAATTTGTATGACAGATGTATGGTTTCTTGAGTAGGGGAAACGAAGACCACTCCAGCACCAGCTCCTTCCCTAGAAGAGGCTCCGTCAAAGAACATTTTCCACACAGAGGTAACTGGAGGACAATATTCAAGGGAGGTGAGGGACTACTTTCTGATCTTAAGGGGAGACTCAAGAGCATTAGTGAGTTGTAACAATCTAGACCCCAAGAGAGTATCTAGAGCTAAAATAGGGTGATTAGTGGGTGTTAGAATATTTAGACACTTAGGAGTTAGTAATATCTACTTGGTCTATTGTGTCATTAGGTAAAAGTTTGTTTTCTAGTGTGTTTCTTTAGTATGCATTAGTATGCATTTGTAGTTAGGAAATCTGACAGTCACGATATGTTCTCGACATAGAGTGATCTGACGGTTCATACTCTCCTCGATCTTAATGGCCATTGATCTGTGGTTTAACACCCGATTGGTCCATGATCTATATTTAAAGAGCATGGAGGGTCATTTGTCGATGATCGATTGTGAGAAACTCTCTTGTAAAATCTCTCTGTAATTTTTTTCTTTGCATTAATAAACTGCTCCAAGTGGTCGCGTTGGTTGGGGTCGTGGATGTTTCCCTGTAGGGGTTTTACCACGTGAAAACATCGGTGTGTTGATATTTGATCTGGTTATGTGAGTGGTTAGTGAAGGTGTTCTTCCTATGTTGGAATACCTGTGTTGTTGAACATGGTATCAAAGCCTGTTTGAAGACCTGCTCCTATTGTAGATCGAGATCGTGAAGCTGAATTTCCTCATCTCCACTTTCTGTCATTTTCGTACATTTCTGGGCTGAGAGGATTGTTCTATTTCATTCATAGCGCTCGTTTTAGTCGGGAACACTTTTTTTTTCAATCGAAAAGTTTTCTGTTTGCCCAAGATACAACCATTACAGTCAGATTCAAAGGTATAAAGCTTGAATACGCATTTTTTTAAAAAATTTGCAGAGTAGTGTTTTGGTTTTATTTCGGTTTTGTTTTATTTATTTTCGTGTTGCTACTCTTTTAGATATGCTTATGCTCTTTGACCCATGCCCTGTGCAATCTTGGAAAATCAGAAATAGATAGGAAAAGGTGCATCTTCCTGGTAAGCTAACCGAGATCTAACCCTTGTTGTCATCAAGAAGTGAAATTTTTTTCTTGTGTGAAAATAGTTTTTTTTAGCACGCTCTCCAAGGTCGTCAACAACAACAACCCCAATCCTCCTTCTAAACATTACAATATGTTTTGCTAGATAATTTGGTTAAAAGTTGCCTTATTATGTAAGAGGTCTTGAGTTCAAGTCTCTCTTTTGTTACATTTTTTTGGAAAATTTCATGCTAAAATTGTAAAGTGTATTTCAATTCAAGTATAAAAGTGAATCACTATAAGTAGCTTTAATATTTTATTTTAGAGTTATTTATTTTGCATGCATCTTTTCGGTTATAAATTAACTTCATTGTAAAAGTGATCCCCACTTCTCTTTATAAAACTGGGTCACTTCATAAAGCCACTAACACAATCACGTGGTCATTTGGTTACTGATTGTGACTTTTGTTAAAAGGGCATAACTCTAACATCAGAAGTCCGTTTTCAGTGCCGTTTTTTTTTAAACCGCATAACTTTTTGAGATATTTCCATCCAGATCATCAGTTTTAGTTTTTAAATCCACATTATGTGCATATTTAATATGTCTTCTACAAGTATTGTCTTTCTTACCAGCAACAACTACTTCCAATGGAAATGCCATATGGAAGATTTATTAAGAAGTAAAGGCTTGTACCGGATTACCTTGGGAAAGGAAAAAGCACCCACTGATGCTGATAAGAAAGCTAAGTGGGATAATAGGAATAACGAAGCACATGGACTAATCATAATTTCCATCTCTCTTGATTTAAGGTACCACCTTCAAGATATTGATGACCCCAAAGAAGCTTGGGACATGATTGAATATGTGTTTGGTAAACTCAATATTATTCGGGCACAACAGTTAGAAAATAAAATACTGACCTTGAGTCCAAATGATTTTTCTTGCCTTGGAGACTATCTATCTAGGTTTAAAACACTCATAATTTTATGTGAAGAATGTAAGATAAAGATGGAGGAAGAGTGTTGCATCTATCTTATTCTTTCTAAGCTAGGTAGTGCATATTCTATGTTTGTATCTACCTTGTATGCCATGAGAGAGACTCTAGGGGAAGAAGATTATGAAAAACCCACTCTTGAGTCCTTTTGTGCTTCTTTGATTTGAGAGGAAGATAAGCTTGTACAATTTGGAGTGATCAACACTACAGGTCCCTCCAACAAAGCCTTAGTTTCCCAACAAAATAATAAACCCAAGTATCCCAAGAAGCAACATCCTCGCTACAACAACAAACAACATAAGGGTCCCAAACCTGCTCAGATAACTTCAGCTCCTATTGGTGACAAAGGAGAAAAATATAAAAGTAATAATACTAACAAACATTGCAACTTTTGTGATAAAGATGGTCATGATGAGTCCAAATGTTTCAAGAAGATGGAAGCTTTAGAAGCAACGATGAAGAAGCACAACATCAGTATTGATTCTACTTCTTCTTCTCACGGACATGCACTTTCTGCTTCTGGTTTCTCCTTCAATTCAAATTCTACGACTACTTCTTCTTCTAATGAGTGGCTTATTGATTCAAGAGCATCTTATCATATGGCTCAGGATAAAGCCATCTTTTCTGCTCTAAATGAATGTAACACCAAGAAAATATTTGTTGGTGATGATAGATCTCTTAGTGTTGTAGGATCTGGAATAGTTCAAGTAGATAATGGTCATTTCAATGATGTATTATGTGTTCCAAGTCTTTCTTGTAACCTTCTATTAGTATATCAAATCACTCATTTAGGTGAAGGTAAAACCGTCGAGTTTTCACCTCACCAAGTTGTAATCAAGGATCTAAAAGATCCTAAGCATGTTCTTGCAACTGGA
>JASDQU010102426.1:92463-108908 GCA_032191745.1 Picea mariana
GAGTTTTCACCTCACCAAGTTGTAATCAAGGATCTAAAAGATCCTAAGCATGTTCTTGCAACTGGAATTGCTGATGATATTACCAGGTTGTACAAGTTTGACAACTTTGGGTCATCATCTTTTTCATCAGTTTTTGTTGCTCATAGCGATGACTTGAGCAAACTTTGGCATGAGCGGTTTGATCATCTAAATTATCGCTCATTGCAGCAACTATGTAATCAACAAGTGGTGACTGGTCTTCCTCTTGTTTCATGCAGAGATTATGTTTGTGTTGGTTGTGTTCTCATCAAACATCATTGGGATAATTTTGACATATGTGCCTCTTGGCACGCCTCGAGTCCTTTGCAGCTTGTTCACAGTGATTTGTTTTGTCCACTTTCTTCTCCTTCTTTTTCTCGATGCAAGTATTTCTTAACTTTCATTGATGACTTTTCCAGATGTACTTGGGTTTACTTTTTAAAACTCAAGAGTGAAGTTTTTGACAAGTTTTTGGCCTACGAGGCCCTTGTAGAAAAGCAATCTGGACATCAAATTCAAAGGTTAAGAACATATAATGGAGACGAATATGTGAATAATAATTTTACAAGCTACTACTTTACACAGGGAATCCAAATGCAACACACTGTTCCATATACACCACAACAAAATGGTAATGTTGAGAGAAAGAACGGCACATTAAAAGAAATGGCTAATTGTGTGATCCAATCTGAGGGATTAATTCTAAAGTATTGGGCAGAAGCCATCAACTGTGCAAATTACATAGTAAATCGCACTCCCACAAAGGTTCTTAAAAATATAACACCAGAAGAAGCTTGGACTAAAATTAAACCAAATGTAAGTCACTTATGTGTATTTGGTAGTATAGCATGGGCTCACATTCCTGATGAGAAAAGGAAAGCATTGCAGCCTAAATGTGGAAGTGTATATTTGTTGGTTATTTTGAAGATTTCAAAGGTTACATACTTCTTCAATCACATTGTAATTAAATTATTATTAGAAGAGATGTTAAATTTGATGAAAATCTCTTGGCCTGCGAGCCTAATTCGACGATTGTGCCTTCTTCAACCTGCGAGCCATCTTCGGCGTTTATTCCTTCTTATGATCTGGTTTCTTCTTCAGATGATGACAGTGAGGATGAAAATCCACTTCCGCCTGCTCACCCTCCTCCAGATGAGTCCTTTGAACCTGAACCAGCACTAGCTCCACCGCTTCCTAGATGGGTCCATTCAACACGAGAAGCAGTTGGTGATCTTGTTGGTGATCCTTCAGATCAGTGTTGGACACGTTCACAGTTCCAGGGAGCCTCTTCTCTTTTGGCTCAAGTTTCATAAACTCATGATCCAGAGACATTTGCAGAAGCTTCAGGTCATCCATATTGGGATACAGCAATGAATGAAGAGTATCGTTCTTCAATGGCAAACGATACTTGGGATCTTGTACCTCTTCCAAAAGGAAGAAAACTTGTTAGATGCAAATGGGTCTACAGAACTAAGTATGCATCAGATGGAAGTGTTGAAAGACACAAGGCTCGGTTAGTTGCCAAAGGATTTTTCCAAGTTGAAGGAATTGACTATAATGAAACCTTTTCCCTTGTAGTAAAAATGAATTCCATCCGCCTTGTTCTTGCCCTTGTTGCCTCACGTAAATGGGAGGTCCATCAGATGGATGTTAAATCTGTCTTCTTGCATGGATATTTGCAAGATGAAATCTACATGGAACAACCTCCTGGCTATGTCTAGAATGACTCTAGCCTTGTTTGTCGCCTCAAGAAATATCTTTATGGTCTCAAGCAAGCTCCCCGAGCTTGGTATGCCAAAATGGATAGCTTTCTTATTGCCACTTGATTCTCTAGATGCCATTCTGATCCTAATGTCTATACCAAGAAAGTAGGAAGCCATCTCATAATCCTTTTCCTTTATTTTGATGACCTTATCCTTACTGGTAGTGACTCAAAACTTTTAAACCATGTGAAAACCAGCCTTAAGAAGAAATTTGAAATGACAGACTTAGGCTTTTTGCACTATTTCCTTGGCCTCCAAGTTTTGCAAACCAATGAAGGATTTTTTCTTTCCCAGTCTAAGTATGCTTGTGACATTATTCGTCGCTTTCACATGGATGATTGTAAACCAACCCCTTCTCCCTTCCAATCTGGAGTCAATCTTTTTGCCATCTGTACTTCTCCTGAAGTTGATGCCACCCTGTACTGTCAGTTAGTTGGTAGCCTCTTATACTTGACTCATACCCATCCTGATCTTTCCTTTACTGTTGGTATTGTTGCTCGATATATGCAAACACCCCATGAAATCCATTAGAAAGAAATTAAAAGGATGATTCTCTATGTTCGTGGTACAGTTCAGTTCAGGATACATTACAGTTCAAGGGGGACTCCTTTATTGGTTCGTTTCACTGATTTAGATTGGGCCGACGACCCTGATGATTGGAAGTCTACTACAGGTTATGTTTTTAGCCTTGGTTCAGGACCTGTCACTTGGGCATGTAAGAAACAACAGGCTATTTCACTTTCTTCAACAAAAGCAAAGTACCGAGCAGCGGTAAATGCAAGTCAAGAAGCCATGTGGCTTCGACAAATCCTTTCATAGTTTGGATTTCAGCACCAGCATTCAACCAGCCTTTGGTGTGACAATCAAAGTGCCATAAAGCTCGCCAAAGACCCAGTTCAACATCAGCATAGAAAACACATTGAGATACACATGCACTTCATCATAAAGCTCATTCATGATCAAGTTATTGAAGTGCTCTTTTGCACTACAGAAGATCAAGTTGCAGACATTTTCACAAAGTCTCTTACAGAAGCGAAGTTTTCCAAACTTCGATCTATGTTAGGAGTTCAGGAAGTTGTCATTAAGGGGGGATAGGCTCTAATGCCTCCTTCCTTCTCCTATTGTGTCACTATTGTAAATCCTCCAATCCTATCCCAAGTTATTTTTAAGGGGGGATGTTAGGATATTTAGACACTTAGGAGTTAGTAAGATCTACTTGGTCTATTGTGTCATTAGGTAAAATTGTGTTTTATAGTGTGTTTCTTTAGTATGCATTTGTAGTTAGGAAATCCGACGATCACGATATGTTCCCGACATAGATTGATCCGATGCTTCATACTCTCCTCGATCTTAATGACCATTGATCTGTGGCTTAACACCTGATTGGTCCATGATCTCTATTTAAATAGCATGGAAGATCATTTGTCGATGATCAATTATGAGAAACTCTCTTGTAAAATCTCTTTGTAATCTTTTTCTTTGCATTAATAAACTGCTCCAAGTGGTCGCGTTGGCTAGGGTCATGGATGCTTCCCCGTAGGGGTTTTACCATGTGAAAACATTGGTGTATTGATCTTTGATCTGGTTATGTGAGTGGTTACTGAAGGTGTAAGTCCTCTGTTGGAATACATGTGTTGTCGAATAGTGGGGTCTGCCTCATCACTGACAATGTAATCTAGATGAGTTTCTCTATACAGCCTTCTGTGCTCCCCTCCAAAGACTGAAATGGTGGCATATGTGAGGTCCTTCTGTAATGTTCCCCGAAGACTTTTTATCTAAGATCTTAACAACAACATGTCGAACTTGGGAGGAACATCAGCCACCACAATATCCATGACCACACTTTTCATGGGCAATTGAAACAAGGTTACCACCAGATATTTGATGACCCCAAGACATTGCACCCTCCTATAGTCAAAGGAATACAAGTCATGGTAATATTTTGTGACTTCCATCCCGATTTCTTCCATGACAGTTTTGGGCATGAGATTATGGGAAGCCCCTGAATTCATCAGAAAATTATGCAACACCTTGTCGTGTATGTTCAGTGATATGTAGAAGGGAGGGGATGAATCATCTCTATATTCTATCATAGGGACTAAGATGACTACTGGATTTTCGTCTTGGAGATTTATTAAGTCTCTGGAATGGCAAGATGGCTCAAACTGCAACCGTTTAGACAGGGATTTTTTAAGTCTTCATGTTTAACCAGCTTTGAAAGTGGCACAGGGATTCTAATTTTTTGAATTTCATGCTCAAAGTTAAAGGAGGAGGGAGGCTTCATATTTCACTCACCTATGGGACAGGTTCTTTGGCTATAGGTGAGGAATCTTGAGCTCTCTTTTCCTTAATGATGTTTGTTGTGTTCTTGGCAGGCTTCTCTGCTATGAGAGGTTGATAAGGGATGTCAGAATTCCCTTCCTTCTTCTTTGACCTGAGGTTATATTTATTGGGACTACTATCATTTTCTTTCTCCCCCTTACTCAGCTCATTTATTTGACTACTCATGAGGGACTCATCATAGGAATATTAAGCCAAATGGGGAAAAGGGGAGGTATCTCCAATACAGTGAATTTCAGGGTCAAGCTCCTCTTCTTCCCTTTCCTCATCAGTAACAAGGTTATTCTGGAGAGGGGTCTATATTTTCTGATCGCTTCTATCTCTATCCCTTTGCTCCCTTGGCATAATCTGAGGAGCATTTTTGTTCGACCTCCTAAAGTTGCCTCTGTTGTCATTTTTTGGGGGATTTCTATATGTCGGCTTCCCCTCCATTTTCATTTTCTCCATCTCTGTAGACAAGGACTTTACCATTTTGATTAATTCATCTACTTGAGGGTAAGTTGCAGAAGAACCAGAGGTTGAGGTCTCAGCTCCTCTCCTTCCCTTGTATCTGTCAAACTTGCTTCTAAACCTGTCAACTGCCAACACATTGGATTCTACTTCCAGGGCTACATCTTGCATGTTATCCAAGGAAGTAGCCCTTCTTTCTCTGAGTAGGAGGCAGAAATCGGGGTCAAAAGAACTAGCATAAGTGATTTTGGCAAAGGCTTCTATGGGTTTTATCTCAACAGGGATCTTATTGTACATCTTGTTGAATCTTTTGGAGAAATCAGAAATAAATTCTCCCTCTTTTCTCTTCAAGGACCCAAACTCTGTAATATAGTACATGAAATCCTTTTTATCCACCCACTATCTCAAGAAGGCATCATCTAGAGCATCAATACCAGCAATAGATCCAACATTCAATCCCATAAACCATTTTCTAACCTCGCCATCAAGGCTCTGGACAAAGACTCTCCTCTAGACATCTTCATTTTCAATATTTAGATTGTCTACATAACTATAGAAGACAGCGAGGTGCTCTTCAGAAGTTACATCTTTTTATCTAGTGAACTTTGGAATATATTTCAGGTAGTCTCCAGCAGGGAGAGAATTCATGGGTTGACGTAGGACTAGAGGGGAATATCTTGCAGCCACTATGGCATCCATTCGATTTCTGGGGAGATTAGCACCTTCCATAGGGATATGAGGCGGAGGAGAATTAGGAGGAGAAGGTGTTAGGACAGGGGAGGTTGGAACTGAGCTTCTAGGAGGGAAGGGAAACTGTAGAGAATTTGGAGAAAGAGATGAAGGGCCTGAGAGAATGGATGTCTCTCTTTCTGTGGTAGTGGCAATAGTAACAGGAGGAGGAGTCGTGAAGTCTGGGGTAGGTAAGTATTATGAGGTGTTGGGCCTAAACCAGGATATGACTTCAGAGGAGAGTGGAGTCACAAGGTATACTCCCTCCAGACCCAGACCAGAAGGGAAAAACTCAGCAGGAACACTCCCAAAATTTAATGTTCGGGAAACTCCAACAGAAGGTATAACAATAGAATAAGTAGAATAAATTGGAGTTCTTACAGGAGGAGATTGAAGATCATCAGAGATACCTGGTTCAGAGTGGAAGTACCTTCTTGGAGGGCCTTTCCCTTTCTAATAATATTCTCTAGATCCGCTTCAAGTGTTGCTAGGGGCAGCTGTGGAGTAGACCTCCTGTGTCTGCCTCTAGAAGCCACAGCTGAAACAGTGGAGTCGCCAAGTGCACAGTCGCAACCTTGATGTACTGGGCTCTGATGCACCTTCAGAACTAGTAACCTTTGCCGTTCAATCCTAGGAAAAATCTTCAACTTCGTCCCCGACAACGGCGCCAGAAATGTTAGCACCAGAAGTCACCCCTGGATTGTAGCAAGGATGAGCCCGATACCCATCAGTTTATATGTCATAGTAAATAATTTTAAGGGTGGTCTAATGGATGAAGTCTCGGGATTGTATCGCTTTAACTTAGAAAGCTGGGTTAGCATGCATAAGCAGGTGAGGTCTTGGTCTAACTTCAGTCAGTGATTTGCTGTGAAAGATGAGTAGGGGGGAGCACTGATAAGAATATGAAGAACCTGCTATGGAAATCCAGTCTTCCAGCAGGAAAAGCTTCAAGAATGAGATCCTCTCGGACTCAAAGTTTCAGACACAGAGATATATCTGAACGACACAGTTACAACCAACATGGTGATCAAACCTACACAACTATGTTACTATAACAGCTCGAATGGATCCTCCAATTCTAAGTGTCTTAACATAGATCTTACAAAGAGATGGAAAAGAGTTTGACTTTCATTAAGCAAGAATCTCAAATACATAGCATAACCAGAGGCCTCATTAGAACTTTACAAGCGGGAGCTTAGCTCTACCATCAACCCTAACAAAATGGAAAAAATGCCTACATATACTTAGAATTGGCTCGGGCTGCCTGAAACATGATCATGTCATACATTCAAGGCCTTACATTGATGATCTTCTCTGTCAAGCTGCGCATGCAGACGTTGGTCAGACTGCCCATGCAATCTTCTGTTGAATGCGATCTCTGTTAGTTCAGAATGACAACCTGCCTGTAAGATTTGTCCCTTTCCGGCCTTCTATTTATGAAAGGAGATGATGTCTCACCCACCTTCCACATTTGCATTAACTGATTCATCGGGATCTGAGTGAGCAGAGTCAACGCTCGCGCTTGGAGATGTGGTCATATTTCTTTCGCCTGATGCGCCTTGTTGGATGCATATAGGGAATACTAATCGGTGACCGTGGATGTTGATGAGGAGGAACGGGAGAGGCGACGAGGACGGATTTAGCAGGATACGACACATGTTCGATGGTCGGGTGGAAGGACGTGGCAACGATGCGGTGGGGACAAAGGGTGTGATGATGAAGGGAGACTGGGGATGATCATATAGGTGGAGATGACATGGGAGACAGATGGCAGTAGGTGAGAGGCAGAGGTAGAAAAGGGGGGATGTGACATGAGGTGGGGAGTGGAATACACACGGCAGGTGGGGATCTAGTGAGGAGTGGTGCTGACACAACAGCAGAGAAGGGATAGGTATGTGGAAGACAAGTGATAGCGGTAAGCGGAGGAGGTAAGTGGTATATCAGAGGGGGGGGTAGGTGGTTAGTGGTTTAGCACGGGGGGGGCGGGGGGGCAGGGGGTCTGATTTCATGAGGTGGCACCACGATAGTGGGGGGCCTGCAATTTAAAACCACCATGTCGAACCCCCCATTAAAGGAAGAACGACCGGGGGGTTCAATATGGAATATGCGTCGTCGATCTGAGTGCGCAGATCTCGACTGCCCAGATCTATGCGCTCCTTAGCATGATGCGCCCGGGCATACAACTTAGGATAAGTGGGTTTTTAACCCATTCTTGCCACTTTTTAGCCAAAGGGGGGCCATTTCTTAGGAAAACACCCCCTCACAAACATATGTGATAACAGCACCAGAATATCTCCAAGTGCTATGGTCGATGCATCTACATGTACGTGGAAAGTCTTCTCCCATTCTGGGAATACTAGTATTGGTGCAGTCACCATCTTCTCTTTCAGCGTATCCACACCATGTTGACAATCCTCATTCCATTGGAACTTTGTGTATTTCCTTAGCAATTTCTTCGTTGGCGCAGTGATCTGCACATATCCTTTTATAAATTTCCTATAGTATCCTGTGTGTCCCAATGTCTCTCTCAATTGTCAGACTGTTTTTGGTGGTGGCAGGTTAGAAATTACTACAATCTTTGTAGGTTCTACTAGTAAACCTTGCTTGCATACTATATGGCCCAATAGTATCCCAAAAGGTGTTCTGAAGATGCACTTCTTGATGTTTAACAATATCTGGCACTTTCTGCATCTTTCTAACATCAGCCACAAGACTTGTATATGGTATTTCTACAGACTATATAATTTTCAATCGTCTAGGTATACCTCTAGAAACTGGTGGATAAATTCTTTAAATGCAGCTATGACTACTCTAGAAAATATTGTTGGTGCATTCTTCAATCTGAACGGCATGACTGTGTACTGGTAGGATCCCCATTCTATGGAAAAAGTGGTCTTGTATCTGTCTTTTGGTGCTATCTTGATCTAATGGTATCCTGAGAATCAGTCGGTGAATGAATAAGCTTCCTGTCCTCCTACATTCTCCAACACCTCATCTGTGAAAGGTGTAGGGAACGGGTCATGTAGGCACGCATCATTCAATTTCCTCATGTCAACACATATTCTTATAACCCCTTGTTTTTTCTCATGAACTACCATCGGGCTTATCCATTCCTATTCTTCTACAAGTTCTATGATTCCAGCCTACAACATCCTCTCGATCCCAGCTTTGAATTTTTGCTTATATATTGGATTTAGTTTGTATGGTCATTGTCTGATCCGTCTTGCCTCAGCTCTAAATTGTATCTTCATTTCACCTAGCTCTCCTACTATGCCCTTCATTTCTCTGAACGTTGTTGGGAACAGGTCGTTGTACTCGTGCAGTAATTTTGTTATGCTTTCCACTTTTTGCTCATCCCAGTAGTCTCCAATGCTGGCCATTTTGGGATTCTCAACTGTCCCAATGTTGACTTTCTTCACCTTGATCGGCACAGCAATTACTTATGATTCTAGTGGTGGACCTTCCACTTCTCTTTCTCCTTCCACTTCTCTTTCTCCTTCAACTTCCTCAACCTGAATATCACGTGTGTCATCTTCCTCTGGTACTTCTTCCTGCACATGGTAGAATGGCAGTAGTTCTTTCACTATCTATTTGTTCTATTTTTGTTCTTTTGTTATGAGCTCAACTTCTAGTTCCTTAATTAATATCACCCCTCTTATTTGTTTAAGTGTTGCATCTATGTTAAGGTTCTCATGCTCAAATGATAAAGTGATTGTAAAGTTTGGTTGTAGTATTGTCCAACTCATAGTTCCTCTATGCCATTCCTGGTCTGTATACCAGTTTGCTGGAATGCCCTCTAATGTGTGGATAAAATGATGAGGCCATTCCTTTGGTGGTGTCATTTTCCATAGCGTTCTGCACTTCTCCAAGTGTCCTGCTAGTGCCCCTTGTCCATCATATTTATTTCGATGGTTGCTTCTTTGTTCTGTGTGAAACCTAATGCGTAGTAACTACTTACATTGGTACCAGTCCTTGATTGTTTCTTTATGTGCACCCCACCATCTCGTAGGTGTCGCCTTGAGTGCTATATCTAGTGCTAAGAGTCTCTAATTTTATAACACTTCATCTTTGTAGCGTGTCAAGAATGCTTCTAAATCTTTCACCCCATGGAAACTGGGTGGTTCCCTTATCTCAGTACCTACACATCTTATTGGGCAGTCTATTCTTGCGCATCTTCTTGTGGAAACTTCATGTAGCCTCTGTTTCCAATTCAGTAAACCTGTATCTGAGTCTAACGCACATGAGGTGATGCTATGCCAACTGAGTGTCCCATCTACAGTTGGTTTTACGTAATCCTCATATCGTGCAGTTGTTCTGTACAACTGGATAATTTCCTCTAGGTCCAAACAAGTAGGCTCTACGAACCTTTCCCCTTACAATGGGTCTAATGGCACAATGACCCTATATTCCCCTGACTCTAAGGTCATTTTCCGCGTCTTTAAGTTGATTATGGCATGGTTATCAAACGCCCAATCCAAGCTGAGAAATGTTGGATAAGGTGTTGTTTCATCCACTATCTCTATTGCTTCGAAGTTGGCTTTAGTCCGTACTCCATCCAGGTCTACTATCACTCATTTTAGTCTCCCAATTAGTAGAACTTTGTGTTGATTTTCTAGTTTTAGTTGAACCTGTAATATCCTAATGTGGTCTCTCCCATACATTTCCATGTTTTCTTAGGTAATACATTGACTTCGGATCTTAAATCCAGTATGATATCTATGTTGGACAACTGAGAGGGGGGGGTGAATCAGTTGTCACCGTGCTTAAACAATTATGCTTGTTTTAAACTCTTTGTAGAGCACTTAATGACAATCACAATAATGCAAGGAGGTAAGCAATAGAACATTCAACATCAGTCACACATATGAAATATATAGAAACAGATATTTCTTGAGGAAACCCATAAAGGGTAAAAACCTCTTCTTCTTGGTATGATAAGTAATCTTTACATTTTGTACATTATCATACATATGAGCTCCAACTCATCGTGAGGCTACAACCTCTGTTTTGCAAGTTGCAACTTGCTGAGAGCACCAACTCTCTTTTTTCTCTAGCACCTACTAGAAGGAAGCACCAACTCCCTGGTTTCTCTAGCACCCGCTAGAAGGAAGCACCAACTCCCTGGTTTCTCTAGCACCCACTAGAAGGAAGCACCAACTCCCTGGTTTCTCTAGCACCAACTAGAAGGAAGAAACAACTCCCTAAGTGTTCCAACACCAACTGGATGGAAGCACCAACTTCCAGTCACACAGGCACCAACCTGTAAAATAGAGAACAATAGTTCTCCCTTGCACCACCCTGCCACCCTGGTTTCTCTGGCTGCAACCAGATGGAAGCTACAAATCCATATGTTCAAGCACCCACTTGAACCTCTGAGGATAACAATCCTCCCTAGAACCTCCCTACCACCCTGAAATATAAATATTTTCTACTTAAACTTATTACAGTGATTCAATAATTTTCATTAGCTTACCAGGCTTATCACTGTTCTGCTATGTTGCTCTACTCTCCTGTATCAGTGTCTCTCTGCCTGCATCTTCTTGCGCTTTCTGATCTTCTACTTTTCTCTACAAGTACACCTTAGCCTTCTTTTATTGTCTCAGCTATACATCTCTATTCTTTGCTTCTGCTACGCTTTATGCTCTGTGTGCCATGTCCCTTCTATGCACCATTCCTCTTCTGTGCATTTCAACTGCTGCACTCTGCCTCCTTCTACACACCTGAATCACTTTCAACAAAAGCCTCCATCTCTTCTCTGTTCTGTGTATTTATACTATCTGTGCACCTTATTCATCCTCCATGCACAATGCCTCTGCATGCTCTTCATTATGCCATGGTTCTGTTCATCGATTTGTTCATTGCCACTCCACTTTTGCTCTGCTTCACTTGCTCAAGCCTCAAAAAGAAAACCGCATCTCACTTCTGTCTATTCCTCATCTGTTACTCATCTCTGAGATTTATCTCACTCTGTGCATACTGTTGGTCTCACACTGCACATAATGTAATTTTTTCCTTCTTTACAGTTCAACTCATTTTTTATTCAGAACAACCAATCACACACAATCACTACATGTTTCTTTTATCCACTACAACCCCTTTAGTTACTCCTCAAAACCCTAGAACAACACTTCAGCAAATGAAATGCCAACCGTCCAATAACCATGATTCAGTTCTGCTAACTGAATCGTGACTGAACAATTAATCATGAATATCAACAATAGCCCTTCGATTAGATGCTCAAATAACCAGCACCATTGGATTAAATCCGCAGGGTCTTGCGTTTATTTCATCATTTCGCATTTTGGCATTCTGGCATCCTGTGTTGTCAGGAAACTCAACTCTCCAAGTCTCGATCTCTGAAATGGAGATTAGCTTCGTGCTAGCTCCTCCCTTGATAATTCGTCGATGTGACCATAGGTTATGACCAGGGGCCAATTCTGAACATGCATTTCGCATTTTGCGTTTCGGGGATTCTATGAAGAGTCGTCTCGACTCCCCATGTCCCAAACTCTAAAATGGAGCTTGTCTCTTCGAGATCTTCTCTACAGCTCTTCGACGATGTGACCATCGGCAGTGACCAAGCGCTTATCCATAAAGAGCTTTCGTAATTTTTCATTTCAGCATTCCTATGATGAAGGGTCTCAACTCTTAACTCCTCCAACTCCCAGTATTCGAAACTTCGAAATGGAGTCTTTGTTGATGTGCTTGTTTCAGGATTTCCGTGTTTCAAATTTCGCAACTTCGAGACTCCTGTGATGAAGAGTCTTGACTCTTGACTCCTACAACTCTCGGTATCCGGAACTCCGAAATGAAGTCTTTGTTGATGTGCCTGTTTCGATATTTCGGCATTTCGCATTTCGCAACTTCAGGACTCCTGTGATGAAGAGTCTCGACTCTTGACTCCTCCAACTCCCAGTATCTGGAACTCTGAAATGGAGTCTGTGTTGATGTGTTTGTTTCAAGATTTCGACGTTTCACATTCCGCAACTTTGGGACTCCTGTGATGAAGAGTCTCGACTCTTGACTCCTCCAACTCCCGGTATCCGAAACTTTGAAATGGAGTCTTTGTTGATGTGCCTATTTCAGGATTTCGGCGTTTTGCATTTCGCAACTTCGGGACTCCTATGATGAAGAGTTTTGACTCTTGACTCATCCAACTCCCGATATCCGAAACTCCAAAATGGAGTTTAGGCTTCTGATCTTGCCATGCCATCATCGTTGTTGATCTTCCTTGCCTGCCTTTTTTCCATTGTTGTCTCCCAACTATAAACCTGCCATTTCCATGCCATTATCGTTGCGTTGTTGATCGTGATCTTTGCCATCAATGACAAACACGCATACTCTACACTATCTCTTCTGATTTTATCGAGCTTGCTCTGCTATGTATTCCAAAATACTTCTGGTGCTCGCCTGGCACATTCATCCTATGCTTAAGCCATTGTCGTTGTTGTACTTACCATCAATGACAAGAATACGTTGCCTGTAAAACATGCCAACAATCTCCCATGTTGAAATATCCAATGTTGGTTGAACCTATTTGTTCTCCTCCTTGTATGTAGGTGATTGACTGTTTTTTGTTCTAGCTTTCCTTATGTCTCTACACTACATCTTTCTATCATATTTTGTAATATTTTGACAGAGGATGGATCATTTAGTAATTTTACACATGATTGCAAAAAGCCTTTGATCATACTTACTTGTCCCAGGGGCTGCATTTCTTTGGTAGGATCCAATGATGGAGGCATCTCGTACTCTGGTACTTCTTTACTATGCTACGCAGTTGAGGTCGATGCAACGACTGGCTTCATAAATTCTTGTCTGGATTTCTTAAATATCTCCTTCTTGTTCTACGTGTAAAAATGCTTCCTTGGTTCGGCATTCTTCTTCACCCAGTGGTGTTGCACTGGATCTTTTTGTACTTATCATTTCTTGTTTTATCTCCTTCGCGTGTAACTATATTGATGTTTCTTCCTTCATCCCTCGCTTCTGCTGAAATCCATTGAACATTCTGATTGTTCTGATTCCTCTTTTCCTAGATATTTCCTAATAGCGTAGAACATTCTTCCGTGTCATGATCTGATGCGCAACAATACATATAGGTCGTTGGTGGAAGTGGACATTCTCTTGCATAGTGTCCTAGTTGTTAAGAGTTGTGACATACCACTAGTCCTCTACCTCTTCCAAAGCCTCCTCTTGCTCTTGCTCTGCCTTTGTAGCCATCTCGATCCCCTCGTGACGCGTTATACTAAGGCGCATGGTTATATTACACGGTATTGTACTGTAGTTGCATTGTGTTATATGGTTGTTGCGTAGTATTATATTGTTGTTGCGTAGTGTTGTATGGGGCTGGTACTTGGTTAAACTAAGGTGTGGCTTGCTCGGTCATCATTTCTGCCTGCACCCGATATGCATTGGATGTCCTCTCTCTTTTCAAATCCATGGTTCTACAGTCTTTGTCATCATGGCCTACTGACTTGAAAAAGTTTCAATACGAACTCTTTGGGACTATCTAGTACTTCTGCATCATTGGGCAGTGATATGGCTCATCGCCCTATTTCGTACAGATCTCGCACCATAGTCCTCCTATTAGTAACGGATTCGACGTTCCTGCTGCCATGTACTCCGTGAATGTTGGACATTCATTCTTATGGTGTCCTTTTGTCATACGTGTGGTACACCAAATGGCTTCTATTTTGTCCTTACTTTTGTTCTGGTTCAGCTGGAACATTAAGTTGTTCATATCCTCCTTCAAATCATCGATGGATGCATCTGTCTTCTGATATTGTTTTTCTTCTATTTGCAGGGCTTCCTGCGGAGCCTTTGCCTGTGTTTGAAATTTATTTTGTTGCAGTGGATATTTCGAGTGTGGTAATAGTGAGTTGATGAACATGTGCCTATGTTGCATATATTTCATGACATATTTCATCTTTCCTTTCAATCATTTTAATCTCTGGTCAATCTCGCAGTTAGATTCTCCTGGTTTCTGTCTAATCTCTATCATTTCGTTCATGTATTGATCCTCTGAACTAGGCTTCTGGAACTCATATATCAGTAGCTTCTTGATATCTCCAATCGTTCTAGTTGTCCCTAGTGGACTGTTTGCAGCTAGACTCATATACCAATACAGTGCATGATCCCTTAATGTGATAGCTAACTGTGCAAGTTTAGTGTCCTCATTTGTGATCTGTTTCACTCCCCAGATATTTTCACAGATAAACAGGTGCTTCTCTGGGTCCTCTGACACTTCTCCTTTAAATTTTGATAACCTGATGGTGGGATCATGTCCTTCCATCTCGAATGTTGAACTACTATCTCTGCATGGTGTAGATACTTGACTAATGCTTTCTGAACTGGCTCCCCAGTTGTTTTTCCTTGTGTATATGTACTTCATGATGTCTTCCTTCTCCCAAAATTCGGTTGTCTAAATGGTGGTGTTCTTCTTGGTGTGTTAGTCTCACATGGGTTTATGGGTTCCACACTGACATTAATATGGATAGGATTGTTTCCTTTTATTCCCACTCTTGGACCTCTCGTCTTCCTCTCATATTTTGTGCACGGGATTTCCTCAATATTCTCCACATCCCGGAGATCCTCTACCTCCTCTTCATCACTTGCCAAGCCTTCCCTCACGGCTACGGATCTCTTCTTGGTATTTACCTTTTATTGGTAGAGTACTCCACTGCGTGTCTTTCCAGTTGTCTCCATGATCCACTTGATCTGTGTTAGAAAAACAGGACCGCGGAGCAATAAAATAAAACAAATGCAGAAACAAAACACAGAAGACACACAATACAAGAGAGACACAGATTTACGTGGTTCACCCAGTGTGGGCTATGTCCACCAGAGAAATTGTCAGGTCCTTCCTTTATTATTATTCAGCAAATGAAGGGATACAACCTACAGCAAAACCTGCTATAAATTCCTCTTCTTTCTCTCACAGTCTCCTCTCTTAGAATACAATATTCACCATCATCCATAGCTGCAATACATTTCCCTCATAAAAGAGGGTTGCCTTCTAGGGCAAAAAACCCTAACCTAATCTCTACCGTTAGATCTGCGACCTTATAATGAACATTCCAGATTTACAATGAAATTACAATATACTTTTACAAGGCAATTTTTGCTTCGAGGGCTTCGCCCCCGAACCCCTGTTGGGGGCCCGCTTGCTCCCAGACCCCCCAGCTGGGGGGATAGGCCCCGCAGAACCCACAGAGGGGGTACCCCCCCTCTGCACTCCCCCGCGTGGAAGAGTGTACATACTTCTGGGGTGTAAATACTTCATGGGGTATAAACACGGCTGAAAGCAAGGACCTCTGAATCAGGAAGATAATCAGGCTCCACAACCAACAATCTCCCACTTGGAGACTGATCTCAACAACTCCACCGCTGCTGTATATGCTGGACTATGAACCTTCTTGGACCTGGAAAATTTCTCATCTTCATATTTATTCTTGAAGACCAATTGAAACTGAGCAAGAACTCAGTTTCTCCTTGGTTACTCCCTTTGTTAACATGTCTGCAGGATTCTGGCTAGTGTGTATCTTTTCCAGCTTCAATTTTCCATCTTCCAAGGCGGATCGTATGAAGTGGTACCTCAACTGTATATGCTTAGTCTTCGAATGGAAGGCTTAGTTCCTTGCAAGGTGAATGGCACTCTGACTGTCACAGTACAACTTGTTGTTCTCCTGCTTCTTTCCCAATTCCTCCATGAACCTTTGTAACCAAATCATCTCTTTACTAGCCTCTGTAGCAGCAACATACTCTGCCTCTGTTGTTGAAAGTGCAACAACCTTTTGCAGTTTTCAAATCCAACTTACTGTTGTTCCACCTATAGTAAAAACATACCCTGTGGTGCTTCTCCTGCTGTCTTTATCACCTGCAATATCTGAATCAACATATCCCTGTAGAAAAGTGTCTGAACCTCCAAAACATAATGCATGTGTAGTAGTACCTCTCAAATATCTAAGAATCCACTTTACTGCCTCCCAATGTTCTTTACCTGGATTGTGCATATACCTGCTCACAACTCCCACTGCATGTGCAATATCTGGTCTTGTGCAAACCATTGCATACATCAAGCTGCCAACTGCTGATGAATATGGGACCTTGGACATGTATTCTATCTCCTCCTGTGTCTTGGGGCAC
>JASDQU010102426.1:109008-159512 GCA_032191745.1 Picea mariana
TATAAATAGTCTTCCATCTGCATCTTCCATAACTGGTAGTTTTGGTCGTTAAATTTCTCGACCCTAAACTTTCCATCTTCCGACATTGCTCCCACTCGAACCAAGAACCCTCTTTTCCTGCGAGTTACCTTATGCTCTGATACTAGTTGTTAGAAAAACAGGACCGCAGAGCAATAAAATAAAACAAATGCAGAAACAAAACACAGAAGACACACAATACAAGAGAGACATAGATTTACGTGGTTCACCCAGTGTGGGCTACGTCCACCAGAGAAATTGTCAGGTCCTTCCTTTATTATTATCCAGCAAATGAAGGGATACAACCTACAGCAAAACCCACTGTAACTTCCTCTTCTTTCTCTCACTGTATCCTCTCTTAGAATACAATATTCACCATCATCCATAGCCGCAATACATTTCCCTCATAAAAGAGGGTTGCCTTCTAGGGCAAAAAACCCTAACATAATCTCTACCGTTAGATCTGCGACCTTATAATGAACGGTCCAGATTTATAATGAAATTACAATATACTTTAACAAGGCAATTTTTTCTTTGGGGGCTTCGCCCCCGAACCCCCGCTTGCCCCCAGACCCCGTAGAGGGGGTAAATACTTCATGGGGTATAAACACGGCTGAAAGCAAGGACCTCTGAATCAGGAAGATAATCAGGCTCCACAACCAACAATCTGGTCTCTGTCCATCATAATTGGTTCCAAGGCCTCCTCCTTCTTTCCTTTATCCCCTTCTCCTTCCATTTCTTCTTTTTCTGTTAGTGCTTCCCCCCTTCCCCCGTGCACGCAGGGAAGTTTTAGTTGTCTAAATCCATCGTCATTACACCTTTGTTATACAACAATATCTTAATGGAAGTATATAATGATCTGAGATACCTGCCTCAAGGTCCCTTCAAGAATTCATGTTCAGCTGCGATGGAGGACTTTGTTGTATCTATTGCAAACTCTCTGATAAATCCGGCAATAATGTTGTCTAACCAAAAATATATTGTGCACGTGAATTTATTATCAATGCATTGTAGTTGCATGATCTCTTTGTGATTCCACTCTAGCTGTCTGATCTGATTCATCGGATGGTTGTCTTTCAATATTTTGATCCACTCATGCAATATGTGTGGGAAATCACAGAAAAATACTTGATGCAAGTCGGTGAATACGTACTTGTCCAAATACTTGTGTGGTGTTCACTTTGGGTTTCTTTTATCTTTCTACACAAACTCTAGCTCCTTTGTCTTCATACAACTTTTGATCTTTGCCTTTGCGGGATTTAGGGTTTAGGGTTTAGAATCCATTAATGATTAAAAGGTTAGGGTTTAGGATTTAGGGTTTAGAATCCATTACTCCCTTAAACCCTAAACCCTTAAACCTTAAACCAGGAGTAAACAAAGTGGATTCTAGAAAAAAAAAATTACAAGATTGGTAAGATTAGGTATGAAAAGGTTAGAGCCATCATTAATGGCTTCATTAACAAATATTTTGGTGAATATGGAAACAACATCAAAATTGACTAATAGGTCATGTTGATCAAGGTGGAAATCACAAATTTGATGGAGAAAATTGAAAGAGGGTCAAGTTTTTTGGTCTAAGAAATTGGAAAGAGTGTAGGTTGGGAGTCATTTGTAGTAAAAATGGGTCTGGTGGGATGTACTATTTTACATATTTTTGGGAGACCGTAGATTCTAGGGGTTAGGGTTGTTCGAGAAAAAAATATTTCTTAATGTATGTTTATAAAGATGAAACTTAAATAGAATCAACATACACTACCAATAACTCTCATCCTTTTGTGTCTTGTGAAGCTTCACATTAGTTTCTTTTTCAAAATATCCCCTACCGCACTAGTTGATTTCAGATTTAGGTATATGTGGGATGGCATGAAATGCCTCTTTATCACAACAACCATGCATTGAAAACTCAAGACCTTCCCATTCAAAATCATGACACATATATGGATTCATGTCTTCTTTCAAAATGCACCAAGTCCCATAATTAAGAGTCACATACCAAGGTGAACTTCCCAAAAGCTTCATGGGAGGCATGAAATTAGGGTTTGGTTCATATATGTTAGTAGAAACAAAGTTGTGATGAGGCACTCTCACACTATCTCTTTTGGTATTTCTAGGAGGGGTAGATCATGCAAATGTAAAGATTAAAATATTCCACACTTCATCCCAGTGGATAAGAAAATTAGTAGGAAAACAAAGGTGTCATGAGGAGGTGTACTAGTAGAGGCTAAAATAGAAAAGAAAACCAATTTATAAGCCATCGAGTATCCCAAGTCCATTTTAGGAATGTATGAAGGTTTGTAGATTATTTTGGGATGATTCACGCTAACTTCCCCATGATACAAGAAAATATTTTCATTGGAAAGGAGGTAGTTTTTTCCTTAACTAATAATTGATGATAAAGTTGATCCTCCATTTTTCAAGGGGCGGGGATTACTTAAAATCCTAAATAACAAATTGGAGCAAATTGGGACATGAATTTATTTTCAAATAGGATGGGGAGATGTACCTTAATAAATGGTTCTCCCCTATGTATATGGATGTGGAGTCCCTGAGAAAACTATAAACTATTTTATGCACAATTTGAAGCTCCAACCAAAATCAACATCCACCCACATCCCTAGTGAAGTCATCATTTCCATTGCTAGTAAATTTGGATTTTTTATGAGAATAAATATGACCAATACCCTAGTGATAGGTTGAAACTCTAGCAACACACTAAGGGATGCACCAGAGAGGATTCTCCCTTCATTTGTTTATAGAGGGTGGTCCTCCCTCTTTTAAAGCACATCACCCAACACACCAAGATGTATGAAACCATTATGAAACAATTTGTATGATGCACACCATTTCATGGAAGTTATTCCTTGAACACTTTGGAAACTAAGTTATAAGTGCATAAAAATAAAGTAGACAAAAAATTTGAATTGTTGGAAATAAAGAAACAACACCATTTACTCCAATGGATTATGAGAGAACAAACTCACATGAGATCAAATGGTGTCATTCATCTACAACTATTGAAAAACATAATAAAAATTTAAACTCATAGATGGAAAGCATATGAGGTAGTACACATTTAAATTATTATATATTTGGCTCGAATGAAAATAAAATTATTATTAAACAATAAATTTATGAACTGGTACTTCCATATAATATGATACACCATTCAGTGTAATCATCCTCAAGAGTTTTAGAGGTGTAAAAGATACAAAGACAAAAAAAACTTGTGACATACGGAAGAAAACAACTCTCCATAGCCACTATCAACTCAAAAGGGGATACCAATTAACATTGGGGGAATTTCTCGAAGAAGTAAAATGGGGGAGAAATTGAGAGGGAAGAAAATGAAAAGAGGGAGAACACACAGACATAAACAAGAATTGTTGCAAATGGAAATGAAACCCTCTCTTCACTAGAAATCGTTCCTCTTGTATCATGTGAGTGTCATGTCATTTTGAACTTCCTAATCAAGGCGTTTTTCCATTCTTGAGAGGGATGACTTCACTAATTATGCTGTGTCACCCTATGTTTATCCTTCCAAGAGATCTGAAAATATGGCTCTATGAAACACAACCCAATACTTTGAGATAGATGAGTGTAGTAATTTGTATATGTTACCCACATTTAGCATCTCAACAATCCATTAGTTACTACTTGATCCATAATAAATTTATGTGCTACTATGTTGTTTTAATCGCCCCTTCTACCTTCACGTTCACATATGGCCTCTCCCCTACTTTGATTTTACACTTTTGTGACTAATCCATGATATTCACATTATATTATACATGTTTTTGTTTCCAAAAATATGTGCCCTCCTCACCTACCCAAATTTCCTCAAATACCTATGATCTCCTTGATCTTTGACATGTTGGAAGAATTAATGGTTGAGGTATGGAAGTGTTTCGGTCCATCAAGGAGCCACCTCCTCTACCGTATGTTGTACCTGGTACATTTTCCACCATATCCTAGTTAGACTACTCACAATCTCATCTTTTGTTATGATTTGAACCATGCCATTTTTTTGATGGGTGTTGATGGATCTTGTTTTATGTGAAAATCCCAAATTGCAAAAGTCTAGTTGATTTTATCGCTTCTTCCTTTTAGGTTTATCCTTCTTATGTTCATTTCTTTTAGCATTGCCTTGGTTTTCTACACCGGAATTTTCTTTCTTTTATATTCCTTCATCTCTGCTTCTTTTGTTTCTCTCCCTTGAATTTTCATATCTTGGCAAGCTTCCTAGTTTTTCCAATGTGATTTCCCTAGTCCTTCCACCAAACTTTCCTCTTAAGGACTGGACTAGTTTTCTTCATAGAGCCTTTTAAGGCCCCCTACACTTTTTAGTTTCTATGGTGCCACTTTCCCAATCTACTTGTTATATTTTTCTTTGTCAAGGTTTATAACCACCTTTTTGTGTTTTTCTTATTTGTTAGAAAAAACTAGTTGACCATCTCTACTTGTTGAATGGGTCCAACATTTTTTGTATGGTGCCACATGAACTTTCCTCTCTTTCATTGAGAAAAAATTGTTGAAAATGTTAACCTTTTCTTGGTGAATATTGTTTTGGCCAAGATTTCAATCTCTTTTCTGACCCTTTTGCTTGATGAATCCACCACCTATTTTCCCACTAATGTCACCTAGAAACCTGGTGTGTGGTTGTTACATATGTATACCCTATCCTCTATGTCAATGTCATAATGTTGATGTGGCACATTCTAGGTATTCCACATGTATCTCTATGATTCTCCCTCTTGCTCGACATTTGCCCCTTCCCTTTGCTTGATGTGTGGTAGTCAAATATTTACTCTCATATGCCAACATAGGACTCTCATCTTTCTCCAAGCATAGGTGTCGATTTCTTCAATCCTATAACCTTTTCTTGACACTTCCACATTTAGTTGATTTGCATTTTGTATGCTCATTTGTTCAATGTATACTTTGTCTCTTTTCTTAGTGGGGCAAGCTTTGTTTTGATCGATGATTGCACAAGGGATGCTCTATATCCTTCACCAAGAACATCTTATTAATCAAAGCAATCCTTTTCTTAGCAAAAGAACACTTGGTCAAATTTGTTTTTTGGCCTGACCCTTTCTCAGTGAAGCATTCATTGCTTTTGCTCGACATATTGGACTAGACTTTGCTTGAAAGAGCAATGTGAGCCTTTGTCTCCTCTTTTCAAGGAAAAATCTTATTGAGCATAAAAACTCTTTGTTGGATGAGTGCACACTTAGTAGAATTTGAATGATTTGTTGTCAAATCCATTATGTGTAGGAAGGGTTGGTTCTCTTCTCCTTTATATGAGACCACCACCCTTAACCAATTTTTTCAGTTAGGCCTTTGAGCTATTTGGAAATAAAAGACAAAGCATCCAAGGGGAATTTAATTGAGTGAAAATTAAACCAACAAGTGTAAAGAGAAGATCCATGTAAAGGGAGGGGGCACCAACATAATTTCACTTTGAGATTCATAGTAAAATAGAGGATGGGACAAGTTTCCAAAAGTTCAAAGGGGTAACCCCTAAAATGGGGGATATCATACATATAAATTATTTGCATTTGAAATATTATTATTTAATCTTATTCACAAATAATTCAATTTTATTAGAATATCTATTAGTGAAGTATGAAAGTATAGGTGTTGATTTAGAATTAATTACATATTCCTAAATTTTCACATGCCATTGGTTGCTAATCTTCTTTATATACCTGCAATAATAACATAATGGTATGAATAGTTGTTGATGGACTGCCTAACAAAGTAATATTAAGAATATTTAATACTAATTCCCTTTGTTATATTTCTTTGACAACACAGGTATTCCAACAGAGGACGAACACCTTCAGTAAACACTCACACAACCAGATCAAAGATCAACACACCGATGTTTTGACGTGGTAAAACCCCTACGGGAAACATCCACAGCCCTAGCCAACGCGGCCACATGGAGTAGTTTATTAATGCAAAATAAAAAGATTACATTGAGACTTTACAAGAGAGTTTCTCACAATCGATCATTGGCAAATGACCCTTCATGCTCTTTAAATAGAGATCATGGACCAATCGGGTGTTAATAAAAGGATCAATGGTCATTAAGATCGAGGAGAATATGAATCGTTGGATCACTCTATGTCGAGAACATATCGAAACGTCTTATTTCCTAACTACAAATGCATACTAATGCATACTAAAGAAACACACTAATAAACACACTTTTACCTAACGACACGTTAGACCAAGTAGATCTTAACTAACTCCTAAGTGTCTAAATATCCTAACATCCCCCCTTAAGAACAACTTGGGATAGGATTTAAGGATTTACAATAGTGACACAATAGGAGAAGGAAGGAGGCATTAGAGCCTATCCCCCCTTAATTAAAACTTCGTGAACTCCTAACATAGATCGAAGTTTGGAAAACTTCGCTTCTGTAAGAGACTTTGTGAAAATGTCTGCAAATTGATCTTCTGTAGGGAAAAAGATCACTTCAATAACTTGATCATGAATGAGCTTTTTGATGAAGTTCATATGTAGCTCGATGTGCTTGTTGCGTTGATGTTGAATTGGGTCTTTGGAGAGCTTGATGGCACTCTGATTGTCTCACCAAAGGTTGGTCAGATGTTGTTGTTGGAACCCAAACTCTGAAAGGATTTTTCGAAGCCACAAGGCTTCATGACTTGCATTTACCATTTCTCAGTACTCTACTTCTGTTGAAGAAAGTGCAATAACCTATTGTTTCTTACAGGACCAGTGATAGGTCTTGAACCAAGGTTGAAAACATAACCTGTAGTAGACTTCCGATCATCACGGTCGTCGACCCAATCTGAATCAGTGAAACCAACCAATAAAAGGTTCCCCCCTGAACTATAATGTATCCTTTTAGCTTCTTTCCAATGGATTTCATGGGGTGTTTGCATATACCAGGAAACAAGACCAACAACAAAGGAAATACCAGGACGAGTATGATTCAAGTATAAGAGGCTACCAACTAACTGACGGTACAGGGTGGCATCAACTTCGGGAGAAGTACAGGTGGAAGTAAGCTTGACTCCAGACTGGAAGGGAGAAGAGCTTGGTTTACAATCATCCATTTGAAAGTGATGAATAAGATCACAAGCATACTTAGACTGGGAAAGAAAAATTCCTTCATTGGTTTGCAAAACTTGGAGGCCAAGGAAATAGTGCAAAAAACCTAAGTCTGTCATTTCAAATTTCTTCTTAAGGCTGGTTTTCACATGGTTTAAAAGTGTTGAGTCACTACCAGTAAGGATAAGGTCATCAACATAAAGGACAAGGATTGTGAAATGGCTTCCTACTTTCTTGGTATATACATTAGGAACAGAATGGCATCTAGAGAATCCCGTGTCAATAAGAAAGTTGTCAATTTTGGCATACCGAGCTTGGGGAGCTTGCTTAAGACCATAAAGAGATTTCTTAAGGCGACAAACAAGGCTAGAGTCATTCTAGACATAGCCAGGAGGTTGTTCCATGTAGATTTCTTCTTGCAAATCTCTGTGCAAGAAGGTGTATTTAACACCCATCTGATCGACCTCCCATTTATGTAAGGCAGCAAGGGAAAGAACAAAGCAGATGGAATTCATTTTGGCTACAGGGGAAAAGGTTTCATTATAGTCAATTCCTTCAACTTGGGAAAATCCTTTGGCAACTAATTGAGCTTTGTGTCTTTCAACACTTCCATCTGATGCATACTTAGTTATGTAGACCCATTTACATCTGACAAGTTTTCTTCCTTTTGGAAGAGGTACAAGATCCCAAGTATCGTTGGCCATTAAAGAACGATATTCTTCATGCATTGTTGTATCCCAATATGGATGTCCTGAAGCTTCTGCAAATGTATATGGATCATGAGTTTCTGAAACTTGAGCCAAAAGAGAAGAGGTTCGCTAGAAATGTGAATGTGTTTGATGTTGATCTGAAGGATCACCGACAAGATCAACAGTTTCTTCTCATGTTGAATGGACACATCTAGGAAGTTGTGGAGTTGGTGTTGGTTCAGGTTCAAAGGACTCATATGGAGGAAGGTGAGCAGATGGAGGTGGATTTTCATCCTCATTGTCATCATCTGAAGAAGAAACCAGAATAGGAACAGAAGAAGGCACAAACGCCAAAGATGGCTCGTAGGCTGAAGAAGGCACAATCGTCGAATTAGGCTCGCGGGCCAAGAGATTTGAGATTTTCTTCAAATTTAACATCTCTTCTAATAATCATTTCATTACAATGTGGTTGAAGAAGTCTATAACCTTTGACATCTTTAGAATAACCAACAAATATACACTTCTCACTTTTAGGCTGCAATGCTTTTCTTTTCTCATCAGGAATGTAAGCCCATGCTATACTGCCAAATACACGGAAATGACTTACATCTAGTTTAATTTTAGTCCAAGCTTCTTCCGATGTTATATTTTTAAGAGCCTTTGTGGGAGTGTGATTTACTATGTAATTTGCATAGTTGATTGTTTCTGCCCAATACTTTAGACTTAATCCCTTAGATTGGATCATAAAATTAGCCACTTCCCCTCAGCAACACCATTTTGTTGTGGTGTATATGGAACATTGTGTTTCATTTGGATGCCCTGTGTAGTGAAGTAACTTGTAAAATTATTGTTCACATATTCGTATGCATTATATGTTCTTAACTTTTGAATTTGATGTCCAGATTGCTTTTCTACAAGGGCCTTGTAGGCCAAAAACTTGTCAAAAACCTCGCTATTAAGTTTTAAGACGTAAACTCAAGTACGTCTGGAAAAGTCATCAATGAAAGTTAAGAAATAATTGCACCCGGAAAAAGAAGGAGAAGAAAGTGGACCATCCAAATCACTATGAACAAGCTGCAAAGGGCCCGAGGTGTGCCAAGAGGCACATTTGTCAACACTGTCCCGATGATGTTTGCCACGAACACATCCGACACAAACACCATCTCTACATGAAACAAGAGGAAGACCAGTTACCATATGTTGATTACATAGTTGTTGCAATGAGAGATAGTTTAGATGACCAAACCGCTCATGCCAAAGTTTGCTCAAGTCATCACTACGAGCAACAAAAACTGATGAAAAAGATGATGACCCAAAGTTGTCAAACTTGTACAACCTGGTAATATCATCAGCAATTCCAATTGCAAGAACATGCTTAGGATCTTTTAGATCCTTGATTACAACTTGGTGAGGTTGAAAATCTACGCTTTTACCTTCCAGTGAATGAGTGATTTGATATACTGATAGAAGGTTACAAGAAATACTTGGAACACATAATACATCGTTGAAATGACCATTTTCTACTTGAATTGTTCCATATCCTTCAACACTAAGAGATCTATCATCACCAACAAATATTTTCTTGGTGTTACATTCATTTAGAGAAGAAAATATGTCTCTATCCTTAGCCATATGATAAGATGCTTTAGAATTAATAAGCCACTCATCAGAAGAAGAAGTAGAAGTTGCAGTGAAGGAGAAACCAAAAGCAGAAACTGCATGTCCATGAGAAGAAGAAGAAGAAGTAGAATCAATATCGATGTTCTGCTTCTTCATCGTTGTTTCTAAAGTTGCCATATCCTTGAAACATTTGGACTCATCATGACCATCTTTATCACAAAAGTTGCAATGTATGTCAGTCTTCTTACTTTTATATTTTGCTCATTTGTCACCATTAGGAGCGGAAGTTGTCTGAGTGGGTTTGGGACCCTTATATTGCTTGATGTTGTGGCGAGGATGTTGCTTCTTGAGATTCTTGGGTTTATCTTTCTGATGGATGACTAGGGCTTTGTTGGAGGTACCTGCAGTGTTGATCACTCCAAGTTGTACAATCTTATCTTTCTCTCTAATCAAAGCATCACAAAAGTTCTCAAGATTGGGTTTTTTATAAGTTGTCCCTAGAGATTCTTCCATGGCATAAAGGTAGATACAAACATAGAATATGAACTACCTAGCTTAGAAAGAATAAGATAGATGAAATGATCCTCT
Source organism: Picea mariana (assembly GCA_032191745.1). Taxonomy (NCBI): domain Eukaryota; kingdom Viridiplantae; phylum Streptophyta; class Pinopsida; order Pinales; family Pinaceae; genus Picea; species Picea mariana. The sequence continues at coordinate 119,005 of JASDQU010102426.1, forward strand.
TCTATCTTTATCTTACATTCTTCACATAAAGTTCTGAGTGTTTTAAAACTTAGATAGATAGTCTTCAATGCAAGAAAAATCATTTGGACTTAAAGTCAGTACTTGATTTTCTAACTGTTGTGCTCAAATAATAGTGTTTACCAAACACAAATTCAATCTTGTCCCAAGCTTCTTTGGGTTGATCAATTGATTGAAGGTGGAACCTTAAATCAAGAGAGATGGACATTCTGATTAATCCACCTGCTTCATCATTCCTATTATTCCATTTGACTTTCTTATCAACATCAGTGGGTGTTGTTTCATTTCCCAAGATAATCTGGTACAAGCTTTTACTTCTTAATAAATCCTCCATATGGGATTTTCATTGGAAGTAGTTGGTGTTGGTAACCAAGAGATTACTTGTAGAATTCATATTAAATATGCAGATAATATGGATTTAAAAACTAAAACTGATGATCTGGATGGAAAGATCCCGAAAATTTAGGCGGTTTTAAAAAAACGGCACTGAAAACGGACTTTGGATGTGAGAGTTATGTCATTTTTTAAAAAGGCATAAACGGTAACCAAAGGACCACGTGGTGGTGTAAGTTGTTTTATGAAGTGACCCACTTTTATAAAGAGAAGTGGGGATCACTTTTACAATGAAGTTATTTTATAAAATAAAAGTTGCATGCAAAATAAATAACTCTAAAATAGTGATTCACTTTTGTAATTTAAGTAAAATACACTTTACAATTTTAGCATGAAATTTTTCAAAAAAAAGTAACAAAAGAGAGATTTGAACTCAAGACCTCTTACTTAACAAGGAAATTTTTAATCAAATGGTCTTGCAAAACATAATGTATTGTTTAGGAAGAGGATTGGGGTTGTTGGTGTTGTTGTTGTTGAAGACGACCTTGGAGAGCGTGCTAAAAAAAACTATTTTCACACAAGAAAAAAATTTCTCTTCTCGATGACAACAAGGGTTAGATCTTGGTTATCTTACTCGGAAGATGCACCTTTTCTTATATGTTTCTGATTTGCCGAGATCGCATAGGGTGTGGGGCAAAGAGAATACGCAGATCTAAAAGAGTAGCAACCCAGAAATAAATAATATAAAACCAAAATTATACTTCGCAAAAATTTTAAAAATGCGTATTTGGGCTTTATACCTCTGGATCTCACTGAAATGGTCGTATCTTGGGAAAATGGAAACTTTTTTGAGTGAAACGAAAAGTGTTCCTCACTTAAACGAGCACTCCAAATGCAACGAAACAGCCATCTCAACCCAGAAATGTACGAAAACGATAGAAAATGGAGATGAGACAACTTAGCTTCACGATCTCGATCTACAACAAGAGCAGGTCTTCAAGCAAGCTCTGATATCATGTTCGACAACACAATTATTTCAATAGAGAAAGAACACCTTCAGTAAACCACTCACACAACCAGATCAAAGATCAACACACCGATGTTTTAACATGGTAAAACCCCTACGGGGAAACATCCATGGCCCCAGCCAACGTGCCCACTTGGAGCAGTTTATTAATGCAAAAGAAAAAGATTACGGAGAAATTTTACAAGAGAGTTTCTCACAATCGATCATCGGCAAATGACCCTCCATGCTCTTTAAATAGAGATCATGGACCAATCGGGTGTTAATCCACAGTTCAATGGTCGTTAAAATCGAGGAGAATATGAATCGTTGGATCACTCTATGTCGAGAACACATCGTGACCGTCGGATTTCCTAACTACAAATGCATACTAATGCATACTAAAGAAACACACTTTTACCTAACGACACATTAGACCAAGTAGATCTTAACTAACTCCTAAGTGTTTAAATATCCTAACAATATATATATATATATATATATATATATATATATAACCTGAGTGGGCCTAATGGTTTGGAACATGTGTTTCCTCCTTAAAGGTCACAAGTTCAAAACCAGAGGGGAGTAGGGTATGTATACCTCCGTAAACTTTACCAATTATGCATTTAAAAATTTTGTTTTCTATTTTTCAATAAATTTTGAATAAAATAATACTGTATTCATGTATTGAATAATTTAGTTGTAATATCATTTAAGTGTTTGCAAAGTATATAATTTTGAAATTTAATTTCACAATATCAATCTAGTTTATAAGTTAACTTGCTTAATATAAAGAAATTTAGTGTATATATATATTTCTAGTTTATAACATGGAATTTAATGTGAAAGCTCTTCAACTTATATCCTACATTAACTCTTTAACTTATATTTACATTATATTTAATACCATGTATAGAATTATATGAATCAATACTCATCAGATATTAATGTTATTATAAAACACAAATCCAAAGAGAACAGAAAACAATATAATTCATCAAATATCTGATGTTATTGTAAAATACAAATCAAAAGAAAACAGAAAACAATATAACTCAACTTGTATCCTACAATAACTCTTTAACTTGTATTTAAAATACACTTAATACCATGTATAGAATCATATGAAAATATGAATCAATACTCATTAGATATTGATGTTATTGTAAAATAGCAATCAAAAGAGAATCTAAAACGATATGGAATAATTAAATTGTTGGGAAAAAATGAAGGCAAACAAAGAATAAAATGATAGTAAAACAAATTAGAATGTAATAATGATTATATTTCTATCTAAAATGTTTTGTACAATGTTCTATAAAAAAAAAATTGTGAAAAATAAAATATGATTATTTATTCACTATTTTATAATCTGGTTTATGCTTATTATATGTAAAAAATAAAATATGACTATTTATTCACTATTATATAATCTGGTTTATGCTTTGTATCATACATACTATATGTATATAGGATTGCATTTCAGTTCTAGAATGTATGTTGTTGAATATGGTTTGGTTATGCAATTATCCATGAAGTGATTATTCTTCTTGGTGCACCATGGTTACTACAATTGGCACAACCCATGTTTCTACTGTTGACACATTACATGCTATTATTATTGGAGAACACTACGGTAATGGTTGCAAGAGAAGTTGAAGTGTATGTGACATGTTGAAGTGTGCATGCATAATTGAAGTATGTGTGTGACATGTTGAAGATGAAAAACCTTCTCAACATATCTAGGTTAGGTTTTATATTATTAGTCTTGATATGATGAAGTGGGATCTTTGTTTAATATATATAAAGTTGAAAATTAAGAATAACCATTCAAATATTCATAGTGCTAGAATGGTGTAATCTTGCATGAAATTAGATCATTGAGTCATGATGAAGTGGGACCTTTGTTTAATATATATAAAGTTGTAGATTAAAAATAATCATTTAAATATTTATAGCGATAAAATGGTTTAATTTTATATAAAATTGGATATTGGTATTATTTCATAATACTATTAAACCTTTGTTTATTATAAAGTTGTAGATTATGAATAATCATTGATGACCACATTGATAGGATGGTATATCTTATATGAAATTTGATTCAATGTGTCACTTTGTAATATTTATTGAAAAAGGTCATGAATAAAACATACCACTAATTTACCAAGCCAAATCATTTTTCATTTTATTCATAACTTTTTAAGGTAATTATAAGTTAATGTTTTAAGGTAATTATACGTTAATATTTTAAGGTGATTATAATATATTCCATAATTTAATATATTTCATAATTTCATGAGAATAATAATAATAAATTTTCATATTATAAAAGTTAATAGTTAATAAATTGAATTTTTGTTTTGTTAAAACTTAAGCTTTAAAGTTTATGCAAATTTCAAAGTTTATTTTATGATTTAAAAGGTTACAATGTAATCTTTATAATATATTCCATATTGATAACCCTTTTAGTAGTGAAGATAATCTGTAATTTATTTATTACATTAATAATTTTGGATTTTTTAACACTAAATATTATAGTGGTGAAAATTCATTGTCTTTTATCAAAGAATTTATCATTATTTTTTTATATAATTTATGTTATTTAAGTGGAAACTATATTTGTTGAGATTTCTCAAAGGATTTTTCGCTTATTTGATTACTAATATTTTGTTGTTGTTCAATAAGGTCAAACTTTTTAGGAAAATGCTTAGTTGATTAGTGACATAAATGCTTACACGAGTATAGGGCGACTAGTATGTATTTTCTCGACATACGAGTAGTTTTGAGGTAGACTAGTGCTTTAAGGGTGCAAGAAGTAGATTTGGGTAGATTCGACTAGATCTGAATTAGATCTGATCTGTTTTGGGAAAACCAGGAGATCTATGATGAATATTTATCCTCTAATCTCAATAACAGTGGTGTGTAGGGATATCAAATTTTTGTGAGGTCTATTGGGGGGAATCCATTTCTATTTTGGAAAATTCCTTTGATGTCATTGTTTCTTTGCAACATAATTTCCAACCCAAAGTGGGAATCCCTATGGCATCTCAATGTTTAATCTATAAGGGTAAGCAGATTGAGGTTCAGTTTATACTGCATTTTCAAAGATTCTACTATTTTCCTAGTTATCATATTGCATGGAGGAGTTATGGGAAAGGGTGTAGCATCTTTACTCAGAGTCTTGTTCAAAGATGTGGTCAAAAATAAATTAGCTACCCCATCTTGTATTCTTTTTTGCCTGGTGCATATATAGTGGACAAGTTAGAAGAGGCGCCCATGTTGGAAGTGTACCTAATAAGTCAATGATATTCACTCTTGTTATAAAATGGAGTAGTCATTTGTAGGTTTAATGGTTACTAGCCAACTTTTACAGATTGTACAAATGGATTCATACAAATTGGACACACGAGTGTGAGATCTCACTTCGTTCTATAGGATTTTTTATTGTCTATTTTTCAATCATGATGTATATCATAAAGTGATGGAGGATGGTCCTTGGTTTTGGGGAAGAGTGGGACTATTTATAACACCATGGTTTACAGATTTTGACCACACTTTGCCAATGACAAAAAATTGTGTATGTGTCTATTTGCCCAATTTGCCATTACAATTTTGGTATTTACCAGTTTTGAAGGACAATGGGAATACCTTGGGCAGTTGTAATAAAACAAATGTCAAGAGAGCAATGGTGGGTCTAGCCACTTATGCTCATATTTGTGTAGAGGTAGATCTCAGTGAATGATCTGAATTTATGCAGGAATGCAACAGAATACACAAATAACCATGAATACAAAGATGCAGCGGAAATAACACTTCATTTCATTAATATCAAAGAATTGAAATTTGCTTACAGACAAAATAGAAATAAACTAGCTAGGGCGCTGGTAGCTTATCTCTGAAAAGAGATGTGGCGGCTACAGGCCTCTGAACTCTTTGTGTTACAATGAGGCTCAAAGGCCTATATATTTTTGAGAAACAATGGAAACCTTAAACATCCAAAAACCTAACCCTAGGAGATGAATCGCCAGAACATGGGCCACGTCGGGCTAAATTGGTACGTCAATTTCTCGGGGTCCTAATTTTGGCCTATTATCTCCGTTTGACGCATATGATACATTATTAGAAAGACCTATCCGACTGCAACTATTAACAATGAATATCATGTTTCAGTACGAATTGATATTCATTGGAGTTTGATGCCCAAAAAACGTCGTTTAGGGCCTCAAAATGGCTCTGAAAGTTCAGGACTCAAAAAACTGCCAAAAATAGTAAATTGTGCTACAATTAAGAAAACTGAAAAATTGAAAGAAACAATGGTGGGGGTCCAAGTGGAATAGGCGGGTGGCCACCAATATCCACCTAGATCATTCCTCCCCCTTAGAAAGCAATGGTTCCCATTGCGTTGAGTTTCTCCATGAAATGAGGAAACTTCCTCTGAACTTGGTCCCTGGTGAGCCACTTGCCCTGGTGAAGGAGTTGCCTTGCTTTGACAACTCGATATAGTTGGATCCTCTGCTAGCGGGTGTTCTTGATCTGTGTGTCCATAATCCGATCAGTTGTGGCTTGTTCCATGCAGTCTGGGTTTAACTCTGTTGGTGTGAGTTGTTCTGCCATGTCGGATGTGTCCAATAGAGGTGGAAAGTAAGGCCGAAGGTGGTCCACATTGAACATTGGGTGCAGACCAATGAATGGTGGGATACTGAGCTCGAAGGCATTGTCCCCTACAGCCTTGGTGATGGTGTATGTCCCATATCAGAGTGGGGAAGTTTGCGATGGGGTCCGGTGAGGCGCTTCTTCTGCAAATGTGGCCACACTTTGTCGCCCACCTGAAAGTTGTGTTGCACCCGATGTTGATCATGTCGTTGCTTGTACTTAGCATTGGCTCTGTCCAATATGTCATGAACCTGTTGACGAATGTGTTGAATGCGCTCGATGAAGTTGTTCACCTTGGCAACTTCTAACTGGACATGAGCCGAATCAGCCTGATTCGTTGCAAATGGTATGGCTACGTCAATGGGACATAGTCGTTGGAATCCCAAGCCCACCTGAAAGGGGTTGTGGTTGGTTGAGCTGTGGAGGGCCCGATTATAGCTATGTTGTACATAAGGGAGGCTCTCATCCCATGTGTGTGAATGCTTTGAGTTGTACATGCGTGTATGATCATCCTGTTGACGACCTTTGTTTGGCCATCAGTTTGGGGATGGGAAGTTGTGGACTTGGTGAGCTTGGTGTCCAGCATTGATCAGAGGTTGGACCAAAATGCACTGAGGAACCTGTTGTCCCGATCTGAGATGATAGACTATGGGATCCCAAAGTGTACCCATACTCATTCAAAGAAGAGTTTAGCAGTGGTTTCTGCTGTGATATTCTTCTTGCGGGCCGCTATAATGGCCATCTTCGAGAATCTGTCGACAACCACGAAAACACAATCGTTCCCATGCTTAGTAGAAGGAAGGCCCGACATGTAATCCATGGAGATAGATTCCCAAGGTCAACTGGGGGTAAAAAACGAAGTATAGAGGCCTTACTTCTTGATGGTCGGTTTGGCAATTGCACAAGTAGTGCAGGATCTGATGTACTTCACAACATCATGTCGAAAGTTTGGCCAATAGAAATACTTATGCAGTACTGCCACTGTTTTCTCGACCCCGAAATGCCCAGCGACCGAACTATAGTGTGCTTCCCAAATTATCTTGGCACGCTCGCTTGAAGGAACACAAAGGTGCCCCAAGTGACATAGTAGTGCATCCTAGAGGTGAAAATTTGGAACTCGGTCACTCTCCAAGAGTGTCTTGTATGTGTGGCTAAAATCTGGATCGTCTTGTATGTGTGGCCAAAATTTGGATCGCTCTTGTAGAGAAGCGGCCAATCAGAAGTCTCATGCCCACAAGAGTTGAGCACGGTGGTTATCGCCACAATCAGTGGTCAGCTAAGGCAGTCTGCAACATTATTGGTGCTCCCTTCTTGTACTTGATGTTCAAATGAAATTGTTGCAGATATGTGGACCACTTCTGATGGCGATCGTTCTACAACTTCCCTTGTGTCTGTATGAACTGCAAGGGTCGATGGTCTATGTGGATGATCGTTTCCTTCCCCAAAATGTAATGCTTCCATTGTCGACGAGCCTACACAATGGAATACATTTCTTTGTCATAAGTGTGATACTTTCGAACTGTGTCGGACAGTGTCGCACTGTGATATGCCATCGAATGCCCCTATTGAGTAAGAACTATACCCCAATAGCATAGTCAGAGGCATCTGTCTCAATCTCAAATGGTTGTTGCAAGTCTAGTAATGTAAGCATTGGGGTATAGCAGAGGCGATGTTTCAATTCTACAAACGCCTTCTGTTGAGATTCCAACCAAAAGAATTTTGCTTTTACTCCTCCCTTGGTGACTTCACTCAAAGGCCAAGTCATATGAGAGAATCCCAACACGAACCTGCGGTAGAAATTAACAAGACCCAAAAAGTTGTGAAACTCTATTAGAGTGGTCGGGGCTGGCCAATCCCGAATGACTTGGATCTTGGTTGGATCCACATGCACCCCACGCTATCAATAATGTATCCCAGATACTGAACCTGGGTCATGCCAAAAGTGCACTTCTCCAAATTGGCACATAACTTGTGTTTCCACAGTGTTTGGAGGACCTGTTGGATGTGGTGGAGGTGCTCTTCCCAAATTTGGCTGCAGATCAGGATGTCGTCCAAGTACACTACTGCAAATGCGTTGGTGAATGGCCGCAAGATGTCGTCCATCAGCCTCATGAAGGTTGTGGGAGCATTCGTCAACCCGAAAGGCATGATCAGTGATTCGAAAAGGCCCTCCTTGGCCTTGAAGTCTGTCTTCCACACATCGGATGATTTGATTGGTACCTGGTGATACCCAGACTTCAAGTCAATCTTGCTGAAATAATTTGCCCCTTTGAGTTGGTCCAAAAGGTCATCAATCTGTGGGATCGGGTACCTATTTCGAACAGTGATCTTGTTCAACATTAGATAGTCAATACAAAGTCTCCAAGTCCCATCCTTCTTCTGCACCAACACGATCGGGCTCCCACAGGACGATGAACTTGGCCGAATGTGACCTTTCTGCAGCAACTCCTAAATCTGCCTCTTGATTTCATCATTCTCCATAATAGAGCGTCGATAGATCGGTCCATTGGGCAGCGACGCACCTGAAGTCAGATCAATGGGTTGCTTGACCTAACAGTGCAAAGGCACCCTTGCGGGTGAGGTGAAGATGTCTCGGTACTCCTCCACAACCCTATCCATTTGTTGTTGTCGTGCAGAGGAGCTCTGTCTGGAGGTCATGGCCACATTGTTCTTCTTGCCCTGAGGGCGGATCATCAGGAAAATAAATTTCTCGATTTTGGAAATGAGCTTACTGCATTGCTTTGTAGTAACCAAAGAGATAGCGGCATGCGGTGGTACCTCTGGTATCATGTACAACTTATTTCCAAAGGTAACAATAACAGCGCGAGGACGGGACTCATAAACAGCATGTCGCTTCCACAAGTATGGTTGGCCTAATAATACATCACAAACATCAAGAGGAGCAATGTCACATAATACCTCATGATGAAGGGTTTGATGTTGTAGGGAAGACAGCACTGTTGGATGACGCAGAGATCCCATCCTTGGTGAAGCCATCCGATGGTGTACGGATGTGGGTGTGTTGTGGTCAGCAAGCCCAACCGCTTCTCGACCTCTGTTGAAATGAGACTCTTCTAGCTCCCACTGTCGACAATGAACTATAGCAGGGAACCCTTTACCCACATCTGGGAGTGGAAGAGACGCTCCTCCTCTAGATCTTTCGATTCTTCCTTTTGGATCTTTGTAGTGGCAACGATGGCGTTGGACTCCACATCGATAATCTCCTTTCCTCTATCATTCCCCTTCTCGGGTTCTGATTCAGTGTCTGAGCATGCCTCTGCTTCAGGAGCCCTCATCTTGGCCACCAGTGATTGTTTGCCCCGACACTCACTTGTGTTGTGAGTGGAGCTCTTATGGAACTCACACCACTTTCTCGTGTCCTTCGACTTCGCGGTGTTGTTCTTTGCTTGTGGCGTTGGCAAGATGTCTTAAGTCGCCATGCCTTGGCTTTGTCCATTGTTCTGCAGTTTAGGGGCACATTTCACTTGCTTTTGATTCGCAGATCCAAAGTCTCACTTCCTCTGTTTGAATTTATGCTCAATCTTGGCAGCATACCGATATGTCGTACCAAGCGAGGAGATGTCGAAAACTCCATTTCCCCCTGAATGTATCTGTGTAGACAACTGCGGTACTTCAACACCAAATGTTTCTCTGAATCTTTGATACCCGACTTTGTGCGCAAGGTATAGAACAAATTCGTCAGCTCATGCACATCTTGATCGCTTTGTTATCGCAGTGTAGTTCATTGTATGTACTTGTTCTCATAGCTCCCCACAGGATAATATTGCTCTTTAATGGCATCTCGAAAAGAATTCCAAGTGGGTACGACTGAGAACAGAAAAGGTTCCTCCTCGTCCTTTTTCTCATAATAGGTTTCCCACCAGTGCTGGACATGAGGGGTGACTTTGAGCAATGAAAAAATAATCTTCTCCTGATTGAAAAAATCATGAACCAAGAAATACCCTTCTAATAGATTCAACCATCTATCTACAATATCTGCATCTATTTGGCCATCAAATATGGGAATGTCAAAATTTACTTGTACCTTTAAAGGGGTTGCACCTCCAAAGTGGTTGTTGGATGCAGATGTGCGGCCAGTGGGCAATCATTGAATGCTCTGCGCAAAGTTATCCATCATCGCGTTCCTTTGTTTTTCAAAGACCTCCTCTAGCAATATTTTGATAGGATGTCCTACTCCCTCGTCTTTCTTTTCGTCCCCCATGGGCGGTCGTTGGGGTTTGCGACGCTGAACTATAGTGAGCTAGACCGTGGGCACAACTTATAAATTCACAATAAGAAAGGTAGTAATTTGTACTAGGTGTAGAGCTTGGAATTTCACAATAGTAAACTTCTATTTTTTACAACTTGAAGCTAGCCATGTGTTCACAACTTCAATTGACAATTGGGAAAGTAGCCATGTATTCTTGATCTTTATAATTGCAAAAGTTCTCAACATTGTTAAACTTTCACTTATTACAACTTGGAGCATAGGGGGGTGGATCATGTGAGCGACTTGAAATTGATGTAGGAGCCAAAGACCTATGCACCCCATTGTATTACTCACCATCATAGATCCAACTTAAACCCGGATCTATCCTGAGAGAGTTCAAATTTCTTAAATTTTTGTCTCATCTAATTCCATGTCATATATTAATTCCTTCATATTAAATGATAAAAAAAATAAAATCTTAAAGTGTAAATTGTTGTGTCACATATGTTAACATTTCGTGACGTCTTCCTTGTACCAGGCTATAGAGCACATCCCAACTATCATATCAGCAACCCATAAAACCACATCAAGGTAGGGGATCAACACCAATTTAAGGGATCAACCTGTAGTAAACTCTGAAATAATCCCCATCATCCATCATTTTACCACAAACAACCTAATTTCTATTGCATCATTTGAATTTGAGGATCATTTTATCACAAACAACCTAATTTCTATCGCATCATTTGAGTTGAAGCCAAAATCCAATATGGATGTCGATCCTCTGATAGCCCATCATCTAACATCTTAGAAAATTTTGGGGTCAATTTTCCATCAAAGATCCAAGGGTTGGCATTCTATCGGGGTTCAAACATCAAGCAATGGAAGTGTTAAACCCAAAGTTAATTACCCTATGTGATATTTGAATAGCATCCTAATTAAGGCAGGCCTAATGGTTTTTTTTTCCTCACAAAAAATCACTTTATATTATAAGTACTATAAAACTGTTTTTACACCAGAAAATCGTTACAAAACTATAAAAAGTCAGGACCCACACAGCGGTAACAATCGGCTCCTGTTCTCGTGTTTCCTTCTCCGTGTAAGGAGTGAAGCCACAGAAAAATAAGCAGCATTAAGATCTTCCGAGGGTATAGTCAGAATACAAGCTCGCACTTCTGAGAAATGATAAACTGTGAGCCCATAAAAAACAGATATCTCATCTTTTCCAAACATGAGTAAGAAAAGCTACACACAGCGAAGAAAGGGTTGAAAAAACTAGTAGAGGTCTAAGAAGAGTCTTGGCTTTTCGTGCATCTCAATACATTGGTAGTATGTAAGTTTCCTTGAAATTTTTTGTAGGGTCAGCTTTGAGAGGCTGTCCACTTTTCAATTTCTTTCTCTAAATACCTGATCGAAAGTGATTTCTTGAAAAGAAGTGATTAAAGTCTTTACTTGTTCCTTCCAACAATTCAAAGATATGCCCTGAGGCTCTCTTTTGTCACGCATTCAATCTATGATGATCTTGGAGCCACCTATAAGATGCAATGACTGAATGGACAGCCTATTTGCCAAAGTAAGCAGCGCTCAAGCTCCTAAGAGTTTTGCTCTTGTGTTAAAACCTGGACCGCAATTTATATGCCATTTGTAGCTGCATTTTCCGTTGAATTTTATAACCCCACCTGCTCCACTGTTTAATCTGGATGATGTAGTCGCTCCATCGAACCACCCAACTACATTACCAAAAGTTTATCTGGTTAAGAGCATGTGTTTTTTCTTTGGAAATCACAAGTTCAAATCCAAAGAAAAATATGATAAATAGACTTCGACAATAACCTTAGAAATAAATTATTTGAATGGATGTAAAATTGTTCATGTTAGTTTTCCATTTTTATTCCATTAAAAATGGAAAGGAAAAGACTGCTAGTTGAAAGGAAAAGCAAGAAAGGTAGAGCAAAGGAAGCTAGAGAAGAAGAGTACTGAAGAGAAGAAGACAAAGTAGATATGAAAAGATGAGATGGAGGAAAAGAAGAAAAACTCAGGCAACCAAAACAAAAACAAATAGATTTTAAATTTTTGTCATTTTGTAAAATTCTACGGGACGTTGTAAATGCGAGGTTGTAAATGCCCATCTAGTAGTACTAAGACCGGACGTCTTTAAATTTTTTTATCTGATAGAAGAATCCCTTTGAGGCACCCGTAGTGTATTTTATATTTTGAGAATTAATAAAACTTTGGTGGTGAAGATTTAAATGCTCATTATGTGTATGTTTCTCATTGATTTTCCCAAACAAGCTTGCAATAAGTTCGGTATCAGAGCAGGAGTATCTTGTTGTAGGACACTTCAGCTTGAGGAGTTATTAGGTAAAATTGTTCTAAAAAGAAATTGTAGTTTTGGTAAAAGAGGTTTTGCTGGATAGAACTATAAAAAGAGGAAATTGAGCAGAAGTAGAAATTGTAGTTTTGGTAAGGAGGTTTTGATGATAGAACTATAAAAAGAGGAAATTGAGCAGAAGTAGAAATTGTAGTTTTGGTAAAGAGATTTTGCTGGATAGAACTGTAAAAAGAGGAATTTGAGCAGAAGCAACAGTATGGCTAACAGAAGAGTATCAGATAAATGGAAAGACGTCAAGCAGTGTAGAGTATAGCTAAAATTGACAGTATGGCTAATAGAAGAGTAAGAGCTAAATGGAAAGACAGAAAGCAGTGTAAAGTATAGCTAAAACTGACGTGACAAGTATTGGGAGATATTCAAGCTATACTGGAAGCCATGGAGATAGCTCTAAGAAGAGTTGCAATCGGATATCATGATGAGTGATGATGAATAACAAAGTGTGACTATGGAATCTTTCATATAGTGTGTTGCAAATTTCTTATTTTGTTTTGTGAAATATTGAGATGACCAATTTATTTTGTTTTTGTTTTGGAAAATATTGAGAAGACCAATTTATTTTATTTTGTTTTGTGAAATATTTGGAAGGGAGGGAAAACCTATATCTCTGTTGTTAGCCTGGCTACATCTTTATTATAGATGCATCATCAAAGCAAGAAAAATAAACTATTAAAACCACTTTGTTTCGTGCAGCTATAAACCCAAATTTTTAGTCTCGTTTCCTTTTTTAATGTATTTGATCCTCACCACGCTACCTTCTGTTCATTTTCCTCAAGGAATAAGGATTCCAAGGAGATTTAATGGTTCAAAATGAATTATATGGAGACTTGATAGAAAAAGAAGCTACTAGACGTAAAAAAAAACCTACTAAAACCAATTTAAAAAATAAAAGTCAAATAAAAAAACAATCCGAATGCAACATGTTTTATCAATAGAAACATTTGTATCATTCAATATAAGAGGTGGAGCTTAGAGGGTGCAATAACGTGATCTATACTGATTTGGTACAAGGATAACTAAGCACTGGTTCAAAATAATTAAAAGTTATAAAAGTACAACAAAATTCTTCTTCAAACGAGAAACTAGCATTTAAAATAATAAAAGAAATCGAGACATACAAAAACAAAACCAGAGACAAAAACCATAAGTTTAGTTCAGTTTGAACTTAATCGACAATGGGGAGAATAAAATGGATGAATACTAAAATTGCCAAATGGGCATATCATTCCAATTAAGAAATAAATGATAAATACTCTCGCAAATTTGGAAGAACTGTGAAGCAGGGAATCAATCCAATTAAGAAATAAATGATCAAATACTCTGGCAGATTTGGAAGAAGTTAAGAACTATGAAGCATATATTAGAAAATATAAGAAAGGTGACAATGTCCAGGACACCTTCATTCATCCCTGTCGCCTGATAGTAAAAAGTATGCAACTTGAAAAGGATGGAAACTTTCACTATTGACTACCTGCAAAGGTCAAAAGAAACAGGCATCCCCAGTGGAAGTATTACGACGAGATAAAATCTCATTCCAGATTTCTAAAAAATCTGGAACTATATTTGTTATAAGCTTCTTTTATAGGTTTGAAGGGGTCTGAACTGCGTGCAGAAAGCCACTATCTTTAATTGAAGGTAGTATGCATGGTTCCTCTGTGAATATAGTTCTGGAAATTAAAGATTTTATTGTATCACTCGAAATATATAAGATCTTTTTAAAAAGAGTGAATGATGCATCGGTTAATGTACCAACCTCGGCCCGTCTATTGACATAAATATAATACAATTATTTTTCCGAAGCAAGAATACATGACTGACCTAAAGTATCCAAAAATACAGTATCAAGAAGAAAAAACTGTTAAAGACCAAACTCAAAGCACTAATTAAATCAAAGGGTTTTGTGCTCACTGGGGTTTGAAGCTCGGTAGTTAGTACGATAATGTTCCATGTCAACCAGTAGACTACGGCCAACAGACAAAATATGTTTTGTACAAAAACATGTTAAAAACAGTTAATCATAAAAATCACCAATAAATATGAAATGAAAAAATAAAATAAAATAAAAACGAACTCGGTCTACTTAAATGCAATGTTAAAGAGAGAAAGGAATGTAATAATAGGCACAACCCTACTGCAACTAATAGCATTGCATTTTGTCCCAATAAAAAAGTAGACACTATAAGAACTTAATACACAGATTTTAACATAGAAGACCTATAATATAACAGAAGAAAATAATCTACATGGGGTTTGACATTAAAAATTTACATAGAGCCTACGCCAAATCTGTCAAACGACATCTCGACAAGCAATCTAAAAGCCCTAACATTTGAGGGGTTTGTAACTGGTGTTACATGATGATTATTTATAAACCCCCAAAAGAAACCGAACACTATAAAATGAAAACCTATTACAAAATCACAATGGGTGGAATTGGAAACGAATAACACGAATGGAATAAAGCCATTGATCAGATAATTGTAGTCTGTTTATATTGCAGTCCGCAATGAAGTTCAGAAAATAATAATCATCATATCAATGAATATGAACAAGAACAAAGGCTCAGTAGGATCCATTGGTTTTTTGCATCACTAGGAAGGATTTGTTCTCCCCCTCATAAAATAGGTAATGTATACATCATCGCCTTCATCGAAAAACCCTGGCTTTAAAATTTCTGAGAATGAACACAAACTTTAAAACAGTCACGACTATTTCTGGAAAAACTTAAAAGCACGGGCATCTTTGAAATAAAATGTACACAAACAACGGAGAAAATTTATACATCATAATTTATACGGAAATTATAGTCTGTCTATATTCCAGTCCGCAATGAAATTCAGAAAATAATAATCATCATATCAATGGATATGAACAAGAACAAAGGCTCAGTAGGATCCATTGGTTTTTTGCATCACTAGGAAGGACTTGTTCTCCCCCTCATAAAATAGGTAATTTATACATCACCGCCTTCATCAAAAAACCCTGGCATTACAATTTCTGAGAATGAACACAAAAACTTTAAAACAGTCACGACTATTTCTGGAAAAACTTAAAAGCACGCATCTTTGAAATAAAATGCACACAAACAACGGAGAAGATAACCTAACCCGAGCCCAGTACACAGAAAACCCTTTCTTGCATCTCCACAACGGAAGCGATACGCTAAGATGATTAACGAGACGAGGGCGTCGAAGGCTCCATTCTGCCTCCTCACCCTCGCGATACATCAACTCTCGGATCTGATGACCCTTGCTCTAATACCTCCTGCCGACTATGGCATTCTATATAACTCTCAACCTAGGGTTTGAGAGAGACGCTGATGTTAGGGTTTTAGATAATTCCAATTCCATCTATTTGAACGACGAGAGAGAGTCATTTCTTTGTTTTTAATTCTTTACATTAATGTGCTCTTGGGCCTATTGGTGGGGGACAGTGATTTTCACCCAGCTCATCAGATAAGGTTCAAAGGGTAGGTGGCCCCCTGGGACGTCTTGGCTCTTGTTGAGTCACAAGTTATTGGTATATTGGTTTGTGGGCTGTTGGATATACTCTTGGGTTTATAGTGGCAGTCGGCGGATTTGAACCTGGGCTTGGCCCAGATAATCCCGACGTGTTACCGATTTCCCCATGATTCAAAAAAAATATGCTCGGTGGGACATGTGTGGGGGAGGGATGCTAACTATAAAATTTTCATGTGTGTCAGGGTTAAACCAATCATAAAATTTACATGTAGCATTTTACCTTTTTTTGTAGCATTAAACATACAATTTACATGTAGCATTTTTAAGACAAAGGGAGGGAGGGAGGTAGGAGGCGAGGAGTATAGCGGGGATCAATGGTCGAGATAGAAGTGGTTTATTATTAGTCCCTGCCTAAAGCGAGCCAACAATCCATTGTTGATCTTCCATTACTTTACCATTGATTAAAAATATTTATGTGATTCTCAAAGTTGTACATAGGAAAACTAAAATAGTTATTATTTGATAATATTTTAATGGCTTTTATTTACAAATCTATTGACTAATAAATTGAAACTCTTATTGTAGAACTCTTTTGTCAATCCTAAGTTTTGAGTCTATTGTTTATTAAGCTCTTCAAAACAACTATGATGGATTCATTAAATCCATGTGTGTATTGAGTGAATATATGTGCATTGTCTTGTTGTATTAACATTTCTGCAGTGAGTGAATATAATAACACTTTAATTATTAAGCTCTTCCAAACAATTGTCGTGCATTCATTAAATTATTCATGTCTGTATTGAGTGAATAGATACATGTATTTCCTTGTTGTATTAACATTTTTGCAATGAGTGAATATAATAACACTTCTTCTGCAATGTCAGTGAATCAGCCAGCCATGTCAATGTATTCAAATGCATATATTATTTTATTATATTACGCGTTTAATAAAAATATATCACTGATATAGTTTTGATAGCAATAACCATAAATCTTGCATACCTGCAAACCGTTGTCAAAATAAATTAAAAACCGACTCACCGCCTTTCTTTCTGTCATAATAAATTAAACCACCTCACTGTCTTTCTTTCTGTCATTTCCATAGCTCCACCGCCTCATCACCTCTCTGACACTCCACCACCTCACTCCGCCTTTCTGTCACTCTACGGCCTCACTCAACGATTACCCTATGATCAGTTATTACCAGGGTGGGCTCTCCTTTCTCTTTCAACTTCTATTGTCTAACAACATTATGAATCTTAGTGGAAAACACACACCAAGCTCTACAGACGTTGTATAACCCAAGTTGCTTCTCATCTTTGGCCTATCCCTCAGCTTATCAAGTTCCATTGGTCGATCTCCATTAGCATCACGACGAGCCAGGTAGCCTCCTTCCCTGCAGTGATTTTCTATCAAGAAGCCAAAGCGCTATAATATTTTTCGATATGATCGTCTACTTTATGTGTTTATACTTGTATAAACATAGATACCTGGCATAAGTAATGCTCGAATATAGTTTTTGTAGATTTACAGAACAAAAATAGAGGCAAATACAGAGAGCGAGGACATACATTGGCCCAATTCTACTTGTTGTAAATAACGGTATTATTTACATTACATTTTATATTCAGTATGTGTCACGAATGAAAAAATTCTCATAAATTAGGAATTATGTTATTAAACTGATATTTTACCTGTTCTGATTCAGACATTTTTACAACATATAAATATATACAAATAACATGCATCCCTAAAATTTTTTGGTCCTTATTTTCTGAACAATCAAATTTTACACATTTTGTGACCGTCTTTTTTATTTTGTACAAAATATGAGTATGCCTTCAATCTTCAACTAACAAAAATAGAATAAAATGAATGATTCATCAAGAGATGGTTGTGTGAATGGGAAAAATCGTTGATCTGTTCAATATAAATCGTTTCAACCTTTCTATATGCGGAAATTAAAACTTGAGCAAATTTTAATCATCCGGCAAAAATCTAAACTTATTATGTGAAAACGCACTCGCAATATATTATCCCATAAGATTTTGGAAATAAAAATATGGAAAGTGTGCACACATACATACCGGGGGCCAATTCATACGAAAATCCATAGACAACACGCGGCTATTCTGAGCGATACCGAAATGGCAATCGATTCTCTTAAGTTGCTCCCTAAATAATTATGCGGCTTCATCCACCTTCTCTGAAACCCTAAACTGGTGATTCCACCTCTCGGTCGTCCTCCTTGTCTCGTAAGCCAAACTCCCCAACCATTCATTGGTGGCTTTGGTGGCGTTACGAAACCTGTGGTTAAGATCATCGGCTCGGACCCCAAACAACAAGCAGTAATAGTCAGGTTGGACCTTACCTTCATTGGCATGTATTCTCCTTTTCACGAAAACAACCAAAATGGGAGTGGAGGTGGTGGCAATGATGAGTTAGTAGAAGTAGCAACGAGAGGTGGCTCAATAGAAGTAATGGCATGTCCCTGACTGAACCGCTCTCCCTACCTCTTCGTTTGATTGCTATCCAAACTAAACCGGTAATCGTTGTGGGCCAAAACCCGACGTACATTATTCCTTACACGTAATCTCCATGCAAATGGAGGATGGGCAGTACTTCACATGGAAATAAGTGACAAGACAAATGTCTTGCTTTCGAGCTAAAGAGTTTATGCATGTCTCCAACGTGGGCATATATTGGTGTTTTGATGCTTGTCACCCACTTCCAAAGGTTTTTTTATAACATGTAAGCTAAATACTCAAGTTTGTGTATTGTTTCTGAAGACATTGACAGATACTGATAGCAATGTCTGAAGTTGAATCGCGATGTGAACGGAGCTGGGAAACATCTCTTGTGCTCAATGCTCACATGTAGGGCGAAAAATGATCTCCAGTTGAAATATAATGAGATTCTTCAGTTCCTATCATTCATATTTCATTGGTTATGTATTGCAATACGCAATGAACGCTTGCAACTTTGATTTAAAGATAGGTAGGTCCATCGTGAAGTCATTTGTTTGGATTCATAAAGTAAGGAAATGGGCAGGTAATTGAAGTTAAATAAATATATTACTTAACTCTCATAACTATCCATTTAAATTATTAAATTAAGACGTGGTCTATCTTATTTAGGGGAATTATTTTTCTACTAAATTGGTCAAATTTTCCTTATGCATTGTTTTATGAAATAAAAATGTTTTCCACTTCCAAAAACCCAAAACCCTTCTCGGCAGGGACATCGCCATGCAGTGGCACTTGTTGTTAAACGTATTAATATTAAATAGTATTGAACATAGTCACACTTCAACATGAAAAAATAAATTATAGGTAGGGAATACACCAATATATATGCGATAAAAAATTAGAGGTTTAAAGCTCGGAAATATGAAGATTTAACAAGTTCAAATTTGGGTGTCCAACTACTAACATCTTTTCTCTAGTATAAAACTAATTAGTTAAACTTTTTGGAAAAAAATGTGTGGTAGTTTGTGAAACGTCCAATGTTTCGAGTGGACACTCCACCCATCATCAGGGACAGATAAAGTTGTAATGATGACTAACTAATTAGCTATGACTAACTTTGAAAACCTACACACATAGTATAAAACTTTTTAATGCAACATTTTAGTGAAATTAGTATAGATTCACTTAACTCAAGATCTATTAAGCATTGGCACTTAAAATAATTTGAGATTGCGATTATATATGCTATCCTTCTTAATTCCCACATCTATAAAGTGTCTAGAAGGATCAAATTTTGGAATTGTAAATTATTTGTAGAATGCAAAAAATGTAGGAAATGTTTGCATTTCCAAGGATTTTATCCCTCTCAACACTTGATAGATCTATGGTTAAATTGGATCTAGACAAATCTTGTTTCATTTTTTGTTCCGCCATTATTATAAATTAAAACAACTTAAAAATTATTATTATTTTATTCAATTTATTGTTATTTTCTCTATATTGCATCTTGTATCTTCCTCATAATGGATTGTAAAATGTGTCTCTCGCGGCAATAATATGGTTGATTAAAAAAACAAAAATGTGTTTTACATTACGGAATTTAATTTCTTTAATATTTTGGTTTATGGGCGTTACACGCATACGTGACACTATTTGGATTGTAGATGTGTACTTCGCTTCTCTCTATGCAATAAAAGAGTTTAGGTTGTAGTGGAAGTAAACTAATCTTATAACAAAGGGATCCTCTTTCTCACCACAAATGTGACAAGAATTTGGTAGAAATTTCAAGCATTACTAGAGTTCCACCATGATCCAAGTTCCATGCGTGATGGAATGATACCCCCAAGGGTTTTGCTCAATTCTACATCAACCTAGATCCTCAAAAAAAGGATCAAAGTTTCAATTCAATCAAAATTCTAATTTCTTATGTCATTGGATTTCAACAACTAGATGGAAGTTTGCTACAAGATTAGGTGGCCCTAATGTAATGGAGAAGAAGAATTGGTGAAAATTTTTGCATACATCATTTTAAAGGAAATGCACTCTAAGTGCAAACTTATCGTCGTTTAAAAGCTCTAGACTTAATACATATGTATGTTAGTTCACTTTTATTAGTCTCTCTCAAGCAGGGACTTATGTATCCATTTTTTGGATTATTAGTATGTAGTACAATGTCATTAAATGCGAAATTTACCAAAGTTTACAATGTTGAGGGTGTGTAAGTATTAAAATGTGTTTTCTAGTTTTAAAATGAGCCTTTTGGTTGGTTTTCATGATTCGTCAATGAAAGATAGCTTCTGATGTAACTAATATTATGGGGAGAGCATTGGTAAGGCTCTAGTCATAATATCAAAAAAAATATTGTATTTTCGTCTGCCTCCATCTTTTCAAAGGATAATGGGCATTAACAATAATGGATGCCATTGTTATTGTCAACACATTGTAGGTTAATGCACAAAATAATTGGGTAGTTGGGTGGAGACTCCAATGCTAGTGTGACTTGGTATTGTTGTTGGTATCTCCCTGTCTATAATTTTTGTTTTTTGTTTGCTTTTGTTTGGTTTGCTTGGTTTTGAGAACTACAATTTCTTTAACCATAATATTGAGATTATCAGAAGGCAGTAGATCTACAATGTTCTATTCAACAAACCCTAATCCAATCATCAAACTAGTAGATTTATAATAGTACTTACCATAGATCACATGAAAGATGTCTACACTCCATATCTTTCTTTTAGAGAGATCAACTATAACAAAAAACAATCAACCACACAAATTGATCCAGATGGATATCAGTGGCCACCCACCTTTTCCAACTGGCTCAAAACAATTTTCTGACATTTTTGGCAATTTACTATTTTTAACAGTTTTTACTTCCGGGGCCATTTTAAGGGCCTAAATGAAGGTTTTTCGGTATCGAGCTCCTCAATGATAGATGAAGCATGATTGGGCCCCCAAAATGAATCTCCTCAGAAATACCTTTCCAACGGGCTATCACACGCCTAAAACGGAGATCGTATGCAAAAGTTACGACCCTGGGAAGTTGATGTACTAGCTTACCCAAACGGGGCCCACATGACTTTTGGCGCTTCATCTCCTAGGGTTAGGTTTTTGGATGTCTAGGGTTTTTGGCATTCTTGCTTATTGTAAAAAGGCCTTCAGAACCTCATTGTAAGGTGGTTCTTGTGAATGCGCACTTCTGTCACATCTCTTCTCAGAGATAAGCCGCCACCATTCCAACAAGCTTGTTTCCGCTGCATTTTACAGTTTCAACTTATTTCGTTATTGAATAGAAAACCAGTTTTACTGTATCTCTTTTATTTTGTGTTAAGCACTTATTAATAATCTTTATTCATTTCATTCTACTCATAAAATCCAGATCAGTGGTATCAGAGCGATCTGCTCCTTGTCGTCTTAATGCATGTCCCCAACGAGGTCGGAGTACAAAGAGTTGGGTCTCGAGCTTGTTTCTCTTGAGGACAGAAGCTCTCGCATGCCCAAGTGACCTCCCATGGCAGGAGAAAAGAAAGATGATAGGACAGGAGATCCTTTCAAACTGATGATTGAGGAAGCCCTCATGCAACAGAGGAACGAGATGATGGATAGTTTCGTGCAAATCCATCGGCGACTACCAACAAACGACGCATCTTCTTCGAATGGAGGCACCGCCCCCTTCAAGGTACAAATAAACTTTGATATTCCTATATTTGAAGGTTAGATAGATGCAGATGTTGTAGACAAGTGGTTGAATCTACTAGAAGGGTATTTTTCTGTTCATAAATTTTCGAATAGAGAAAATATTACTTTTCCGCTCCTGAAAGTCGTTCCTCATGTCAAAGATTGGTGAGAAACTTTCTGTGAGCAAAAGGAAATGGAGGGAACCTCATTATTTTCAGTCACGACCACCTGGGAATCCTTCAGGGATGTTATTAAGGAACAATACTACCCTGTCGAAAGTTATGACGACCTGTATACCAAATGGACCACACTGCGGCAAGAAAGAGACCAAGCAGTGCCAGATTTCACAAATATCTTCCATACCTTGCGCACCAAGTTGGGTATCAAAGATTTAGAGTGACATCTGGTGCTCTGCATAGATACATCTAGGCTGAAATGGAATTTCTAGACATCTCATCCTTGGGCGCGACCTACCGATATGCCATCAAAATCGAGCAGAAGCTCAAACAAAAGACGCGGCAATTTGGGCCTGGGAACCCCTCACAAAAAAAGCCAGGAAAGGGCGGCCCCAACCCACCGAATAAAGGACAGAGAAAAGATGGACAATATCAAGACAACCAGTACAAGCCACAAGCAAAGAAGGACACCGGAAAGACAAAGAAAGATACCGGGAAGTGGTGCGACTTCCATAAGAGCCCTTGGCATAACACTACTGACTGCCGCTCAAAGCAGTCGTTGGTGGCTGAAGTGAAAGCCTCTGAATCAGATGCAGATTCTGACTCTGAGACAGAACTAGAAAGGGGAAGACGGATCATTGACGTGGAAACCAGTGCCACCGTTGCTACCACCAAGCTCCAGCCTGGTGAACCAGACGAGCTAGAAGAAGGAGAGCGCCTCTTCCATTCGTAGATGTGGGTAAAAGGCACCCTGCTGCACTTCATCGTTGATAGTGGTAGCCAGAAGAACCTCACCTCAGTAGAGGTCATCAAGCGGCTGGCCCTGCCAACAACGCCACACCCACAACCCTACACCATTGGATGGCTCCACCAAGGAAGCGATCTCCACGTCAGCGAACAGTGTCGACTGTCGTACGACATCAAGCCCTTCAAAGATGAGGTATTGTGTGATGTTTCTCCTCTCAAAGTTTGTGATGTTCTTTTGGGCCAACCTTATTTATGGAAATGTCATGTTGTATATGAGTCTAGGCCTCGTAGTGTTATTATTACTTTAAACAGGAAATTGTATAGGATACTCGAGGCAGTCCCACCTAGTGTTATTTCCTTGATCTCTGTTAAGCAATGCAGGAAGATCATCTCTCAGACAAGGAAGTTTGTCTTCTTCGTGATTCGCTCTTAGAATAAGCGAAAGATTGCAGCCACATCCAAGGTCTCTGCGGTTGACCTCTCCACACAACAGAAGCAAGTAGATAAGGTCGTGGAAGAATACTCAGATATCTTCTCCTCACCTATAGGGGTACCTTTGCACTACCAAGTCAATCACCCCATCGATTTGACCCCCAGTGCACCACTGCCCAATGGGCCAGTCTATCATCGCTCTTTGTTAGAGAATGAGGAGATCAAGCGACAGATCCAAGAACTACTCCACAAGGGGTACATCCGCCCCAGCTCATCACCTTGTGGGAGCCCAATCGTGCTGGTACAGAAGAAAGATGGAACCTGACGACTCTGTATTGATTACCGGGCTCTGAATAAAATCACTGTCAGAAACCGGTACCCGATTCCTCGAATCGATGACCTCCTTGATCAACTCACAGGGGCCAAATACTTCAGTAAGATTGATCTGAAGTCTGGCTACCACCAGGTCCCGATAGAACAGACAGATGTATGGAAGACTGCCTTCAAGTCAAAGGAAGGACTTTTTGAATGGTTGGTCATGCCCTTTGGTTTGACAAATGCTCAAGCCACCTTCATGAGGATGATGGACGATATCCTACGACCATTCACCAATACTTTTGTAGTGGTGTATCTGGATGACATTCTAATTTACAACAAGACTTGGGCCGAACACTTGCAGCATATTCAACATATTATGCACACCCTACGGCAGCACAAGCTATACGCCAACCTAGAAAAACGCTCCTTCGGCATGGACGGGGTCCATTACCTGGGCTACATCATTGATCAGCATGGTGTACATGTGGATCCAGTCAAGATCCAAGTCATCCATGACTGGACAACCCCAACAACACTCACTGAGCTTCAAAGCTTCTTGGGACTTGCTAATTTCTACCGCAGGTTCGTGTTGGGTTTCTCCCATATTGCATGGGCCCTCAGCCAAATAAACAGGGGTGGTGGTAAGGCGAAATTTGCGTGGGGTCGGTCCCAACAACAAGTGTTCGATGATTTGAAGCAGTGCTTGTGCTCAGCCCCAATACTATCACTACCAGACCTGCAACATCCCTTTGAGATCCAGACAGATTCTTCAAACTATGTTGTGGGTGTCGTTCTCACTCAGCATGGCCACCCTGTGGCCTATCATAGTGAGACACTGTCAGATACTGTCCGTAAGTACCCTACTTACGACAAAGAATTGTACTCCATTGTGCAAGCATGTCGCCAGTGGAGACATTACATTCTTGGGAAGGAGACAGTCATCCAAACTGATCATAAGCCACTGCAGTTCATGCAGACACAGGGAAAACTGCAGAATGATCGCCATCAAAAGTAGTCCACATACTTGCAGCAATTCCACCTCAACATCAAGTATAAAATAGGAAGCACCAATCCCGTCGTTGATTGCCTCAACAGACCGCCAGTCGCGGCACTCACCATTGTGTTAGACTCTTGCAGCCATGAGACATCTGGATGGCCCCAACTCTATGAGACAGACCCTGACTTCGCCACCACCTACCAAATGTTGGGTGCAAATGCAGTTGTCGATAATTTCCATCTTCATGATGGGTTGTTGTGTTGTCTGGGCCATATTTGTGTTCCATCAAGTGAGCGAGCGAAGTTGATCTGGGAAGCCCACTACAGTCGGGTGGCAGGACACTTCGGCATCAAAAAGACAGTGGCGATGCTACAGAAACATTTCTACTGGCCGAAACTTCGACAGGAGGTCGACAAGTATATCAGGTCCTGCACTGTCTGCGCTATTGCCAAATCGACCACTAAGAAACAGGGCATGTACACCCCTCTTCCTACTCCTGACAGGCCATGGGAATCCATCTCAATGGACTACATATCGGGCCTCCCATCCACCAAGCGAGGAAATGCCTGTGTTTTTGTGGTTGTTAATCGCTTTTCTAAGATGGCGATTATGGTTGCCTGCAAGAAGAGCATCACAGCAGAGGCCACTGCCAAGATCTTCTTTGAACGAGTCTGGGTACATTTTGGAATCCCACAAACCATTGTCTCAGATCGGGATAGTCGATTTCTCAGCACATTCTGGTCAAGCCTCTGGTCACTGCTGGACACCAAGCTCACCAAATCCACGGCCTTCCACCCCCAGACAGATGGCCAAACCGAGCTTGTAAATCGAATGATTGTGCATATCCTTTGCATGTATAATTCAAAGAACCCTCGCACATGGAATGAGAGCCTTCCCTATGTCCAACATAGCTACAACCGAGCCTTGCATAGCTCAACCGGCCACAGCCCCTTTCAAGTGGGGTTGGGTTTCCAACCATTGGGTCCCATAGATGTTGCACTTCCCCTTGCGGTCACCTCGACTGACTCATCTCCTGCTCCAACTGAAGTTGACAAAGCCACCCGGTTCATTGAGCAGATCCAGCACATCCGCCCATAGGTTCAGGATATCCTACAGAAGTCTAATGACAAGTACAAACAATGCCATGATCAACATCGGATGCCGCATAAGTTTCAAGTGGGCGACAAAGTTTGGTTGCACTTGCAGAAAGAACGCCTTACAGGACCCCATCGGAAGCTTCGCCCACTCCGTTATGGACCGTACACTATCACCAAGGCTATGGGGGATAATGCTTTTGAGCTCAACATTCCTCCTTTCCTTGGCCTGCACCCAATGTTCAACATGGATCCCTTATTTCCCGCCATTATTAGACACCTCAGAAGTAGCAAAACAGCTGACACCAACAGAGCTCAACCCTGACTGCATACAACAGGCATCCAATGATCAGATTGTGGATAGACAGGTCAAGGGCACTCGACAACAAAGGATCCAACTTTATCGAGTCGTCAAAGCAAGGCAGCTCCTGCACCAAGGCAAGTGGCTCACCTAGGGCCAAATTCAGCAGAAATTTCCTCATCTAATGGGGGACCTCAACACAATGGAGACCATTGCTTCCTAAGGAGGGAGGATTGATCCAGATGGATATCAGTGGCCACCCACCTTTTCCAACTGGCTCAAAACAGTTTTTTGACATTTTGGCAATTTACTATTTTTAGCAGTTTTTACTTCCGGGGCCATTTTGAGGGCCTAAATGAAGGTTTTTCGGTATCGTGCTCCTCAATTATAGTTGTAGGCATGATTGAGCCCCCAAAATGAATCTCCTTGGTGATACCTTTCCAACGGGCTATCACACGCCTAAAACGGAGATCGTATGTAAAAGTTACAACCCCGGGAAGTTGATGTACTAGCTTACCCAAACGGGGCCCACATGACTTTTGGCACTTCATCTCCTAGGGTTAGGTTTTTGGATGTCTAGGGTTTTTGGCATTCTTGCTTATTGTAAAAAGGCCTTCAAATCCTCATTGTAAGGTGGTTCTTGCGAATGCGCGCTGCTGTCACATCTCTTCTCAGAGATAAGCTGCCACCATTCCAGCAAGCTTGTTTCCGCTGCATTTTACAGTTTCAACTTATTTCGTTATTGAATAGAAAACTAGTTTTATTGTATCTCTGTTATTTTGTGTTGAGCACCTGTTAATAATCTGTATTCATTTCGTTCTACTCATAAAATCCGGATCACAAATAGAGTGAATTACACATGTAGATAAAATTATATAGAAGTGCCCTTCCGTAAAGAATGAATTAGTCCACTTGAATGACATAACGTAAATGAGGAGTGTATCCTTGTATTTATACATATAATTTAGTGGTAGGGCACTAGCCCCAAGAGGGTGATTATGTTGACCTGGTCAAATATAAGAAGTTACAATAAATTAGTTAGTTAGATACCCATTAGTAGGCTCCATAAAGCTATTAATACATCAATATAATGGTCAACACTTGGTCTCAAGTGAATATTAACCACATGATCCATACACCCCCCTCAATCTAAATAGAGAACCATGAAGAGAAGACATTACAATACATCATGTTTTCCCCTTAACGGTAGCTTGCTTGTACAAATATGTGTCTATAGACTAGTGAAGGTTAGCATGAACTACACTATCATATTTGGCTTTAGCGGAGGAGAGACCCACACTTTATTGCTTCTTGGAACACCAACAAATCAGTCCAAATCCAAGAGCGTGCAAGGATTCCAAGGTAGAGCATCATTCATCAAGATCACATACCCAATCAATGTCAAAAAAAAAACAAGATGATGAATTTTAGTGCTAGAGGAGTAGAGGATGCTCATGTGAGTGGTGCCCATAAGATAGTGCAAGATGTGTTTGGCGGCCTACCAATGATTCTCATGAGGCCCTTTCATGTAATAGGAACACATACTAACTACAAAGGAGACATCTAGCCGAGAATGTGTAAGATAAAGAAAATTGCATACCATGGATAGATAAAAGTGTAGCATCAAATACGAGTGAAAAACACTTGGTTTGAAACTTCGCCTTGTAAACCATGGGAGTACTTACTGAATTTCAACCTTAAATCCCAAAACAATGCAAGAGATCCAGTGTATATTGAGGCTAAGAAAGGGAAATCCTAGCAAATGCCTGAGAAATCTTCTTATACCAAGCATGAAGTACCTAGTTAAAACCATCTAGAGATTTCTTGAGCTTATAGACTAAAGGAACATGACCATTCTAACAAACCCCGGTGGTTGTTGCATATAAATCACTTCTTGGAGAAAGTTACTCTTGATGTCCATTTGATGAATTTCCCAAATCAATGAAGCAGTTATAGATAGAATCATTTGAATGGAGTCCATACAAGCAACTAGAGAAAACGTCTATGAATAGTCAACACCCTATTTTTGGGAGAAGCCTTTAGCAACAAGGCAAGATTTATGCTTCTCAAGTTTTCTATTACATCATACTTGGTTTTATAAACCCATTTGCAACCAACCATATTCTTACCCTTGGGTAAGGGATTGGGTCCCAAATTATATTTTTCATTAGGGAATCATATTTAACAACCATAGTATCCCTTCATTTTGGAAATTATTTTTCTTGAGTGTAAGTATACTACTACAATACATTGTTGTAATGTTGTAAATAGAATCATCTCCTAGTGCAATTTTTCAAGGAAAGTTTTTAAGTTTAGAGGACTCAAAACATAGTGCTAAGGGGTGCATTGTTGTTCATGTCGATTTTGCATCATTTTTTTCAATGCTGACTTTACATGGCATTGTCTTAGCAACAAAAAATACGATGCAAAATGTTTTATAATGTAGTGTTTGCATCGTCATATGTCGTCTATTATTGCACAAAACACAAAGAATCGTGTTTTTGATGCAAGAGTATATGTTGTGTCATCTTGGCATCGTGGTGCATCAATATCGGCATTAATGTTTCATATAGGGAATTATCATTGAGTCAGATTACCATAAAAAAATAGAACTTTTTGGTCATTTTAAGTTGTATTTGTGTCTTATTAGTATCATTTTACATCACCTTTGTGTCATGTTAACATCTAATATGTGACATTATTATTCATTGTTGTGCTATAATAGCGTCAGGTTTGCACATGATTATTTCTTTTGCATCATATTAGCATCTTTTTAACATTATGATAGATATATTTTGTGTCTTATTAACGTCAAAATTGCATCATTTTAGCATGAAAGTTACAATGTAATTATTATTGATGAATTAATTGTTTTATTAATCGAATTATTATTAATTATTCAATTAACTATTATTAATTATTTAATTAATTGTTATTATTGATTAATATTATTATTATTAGTAGTAATTTTTATTTTTTTAATATATTAATATTCACGGGATTGATGATTAATATAAGTCTATTTTACAACACAATAACCATGACAACAAAAACCATGTAAATTTAAATGCAATACCCCACTAACATTTAGTCAATTTCACACTATGAGAGGAAAAACCCATGTATCCATAAGACAATTATAAAATTTTACCATACTAACATTTGATCAACATAATTTTATGGGTTCTATTTCCACTTGAATATGCTTGGGAGAGCTTTGATGAGAGGCGTTACACACGCTAGGGTTTGCTAGTTGAGAGAGGGTCAGAGTTTGGAATAGGTACAATGTAGGCAACAACAACGGTTTGACACACCCAATGGTTGTGGAACCATCACAAACCCCAACCATCCCAACATTCAAGGATGTGATCAAGGGGATGGAGAAAATGAAACTAATGTCAGGCAAAATGGGTGGTGCAA
This sequence comes from Picea mariana, assembly GCA_032191745.1. NCBI lineage: Eukaryota > Viridiplantae > Streptophyta > Pinopsida > Pinales > Pinaceae > Picea > Picea mariana. The sequence goes on from JASDQU010102426.1 coordinate 148,709, forward strand.
GAAAGGTCCAAATGAATGGTGAAGCTTCAAACAAGGACAAACAATAGCGGAAGTAGAAGGATCACAAACTCAACAATGGTTGTCTAGAAAAAATGAAAGAGAATGCAAGCTATGAGATAACTTCTAGCAATATAAATGAGTACATTCAATTTATTAAAGCCCATGTTATAAGAGGTAAATTCACGGGCATGTGGCCTTCAGAGAAGGCTCTAATATGGTGGTTAGAATCAGGGTGGAAACCCAAAGGACAGGTAGACTTGAAACTAGGCTCTGAGGGTTTCTTCACTATTTTTTTTGCTTGTATTGAAGGCATGGATAGAATATTTAAGGAAGGGTCATACCTCTTCAACTCTGGTGGATTTACATTTATGATATTAGACCAAAAGATTCAACACAGAGAAGGAGGATTTCACAGAAGCGCTGATATGGATAAGGATGTACTCCCTACCATATGAATTATGGGAGGAGGAAACCATGGAGGGTATCGAGAACACCCTGGGAAACTTAGTCAAAATTTCAGAAGTAACTAGGATGGTAAAACACACATCCCATACAAGGATCTATGTCTATATTAGCATATCAAGATCCCTTCCTAAGTCGATTAGTATAAATTTCTAAGACACACAGTGGATCCAAATAGTGGATTATGAACATATCCCATTCAGGTGTCATAAATTCCATGAGCATGGTCACCTATTCATGGATTATCCATGCAATGCAAAGACAAATCAAGGTAAATTCAAGGAGTAAATTCACAAGGAAGGATTTACTAAGGTTTTGAGCAAACACAAACTAGGGAAGAATTCTTCCAAATCCATCACAACTAGCCAAGGTAAGGAGAGACCAACAATTTCCAGATCCTAGCAATAATAGGGGAGGCTAAAATCTAGAAAGCAGAGCACTCAATGACCAACGAGGAGTAGGATATCAATTCATAAACCTCAAAGGAAGACCCCAAACATAGACAACTAGAGGTTCAAAATATTGAACCAAACAAAAATGAAAGACTATCATAAGACCTAAATATGGACACATAGGAGGAAGGATAACATGATTCGAAAGAGGAAAAACACAATAGGGCATGGACTTGGAGAAAGTGGAGATTGACCTACCATATATATTAGGAAATGAGAAACACTTCCACGCTAAACCTAGCAGAAGAGAGGAAGAAATATTTAATCGAGAAAGTAAATGACAATGCAAAGACATAGTACACAGATATTTTACCTTGGAAACCCGAACCGAGAAAACCAACATTCCTTGAGCGTTATGCTATCTTGTTGTCTTGTTCATTCAGAATAAAAGATTACATGTCTGACCTTGGTCCACACCTAAGACACAATCGACATCATACCTTCTTGCTTTGCACAAGAACAACCTTGTAGTCAATTCAACTTACATCTACATGACCAACAACTTCTACGATTATTGATTAACGATTAGCCATTCATCATCTTTTACAGTATTACAACACGCCTTCTTTATAGTATTTAAAGTAGGAAAAACCCTAAAGAAAAGGCGCCCAAAAATGGTTACAGATCCACGTAGATCATTATCTACAAATCTCGCGAATCTCGGGATTCTGTTACAATCGACTATCGAGTCGGATTACCAGTCGACTACCAATTGGACTTCATTCTGTCTTCAATCAGTTTCCACATGCCCACCTGTCAACCTCTTGTCGTTTGGCCTCTTTGACTTGTTTTCGATGTCTTTGACTTCGAATTTATCCGATCGAACAACCTCGACCTTCGACTTCGACTTTACCCAATTGAACCACCTTGACCTTCAACTTGTTGTCGATGTCTTTGACTTTGCCCGATCGAACCACCTCAACCTTCGACTTGTTTTAGATATCTTTGACTTCATCTTTATCCGGTCGAACCACCTCGACCTTTGACTTGGTATCGATTCCTTAGACTTTGATTGTCATTTGATCCACCTCGACTAGACTTTCACTGCAAATAATATAACAACCCGACATTCTCCCACTTGTTGTTTTCTTTGTTGAAACTGAGAGATCTCTGAAATTTCATTCACAAACCCAGGGAATCAATGCCCATTTCCTCTCTGCACCAAGAGAACTTCACAACACTCATAGGCTTGGTCAAATATTCTGTTATGTTTTCCAATGTGTCTACTTTCTCCAGCAGCACCCTGTTGTTTTCCACCATGTCTCTCACGAAGTGGTATTGTACATCAATGTGCTTAGTCTTAGAATGATAAGTTGGGTTCTTTTCTAGAAATATTGTGCTTTGGTTGTCACAACTTATCTTCATATCTTTTTGCTCAAGCCCCATTCATGAACATAGCGTTTACTGCCATACTGCTTCTTTACTTCCATGAGTGGCTACCATGTATTCAACTTTTGTTGTTGACAAGGCTACAACCGCATGCCGCTTATTCATCCAGTTGATTGCTCCACCGAACATCTTAAAGACATATCCACTGGTAGACCTTCGTCAATCCATATCTCCAGCCTAGTCGGCGTCGACAAAGCTATGTACATTTAATTCACTGTCACCTTTAGGTTTTCCTTGGTAGCATATAACATAGTCTTTTGTGCCACACAAATACTTGAATACTCTCTTTACAATAGTCCAGTGCTCCTTCCAAGGTGTCGACAAGTATTTATTCAACAGTCCCACTGCATGGGAAATGTCTAGTCGAGTGCAAACCATCGCATACATTACACTACCAACCACACTTGCATAGGGAACACGTGCCATGTCCTTTATTTCCTCATGTGTCCTTGGACATTGTTCAACAGTTAGCCTTGCTCCCACAGGAATTGGCACCTTCACAGGTTTGCAATCCTACATGTTGAAACATTTTAAGATTATTTCAATATACTTTGTCTGGTTCAACCAGAGATTTCTAGTTGCTCGAACTCTCTTGATCTCCATTCCCAGAATGAAGTTTGTTGCACTAAGATCTTTCATGTCGAACTTGAAGGGTAATTGCTTCTTCACCTCCTTTATTGCATTCATGTTGTTTCCAATCAACAACATGTCATCGACATACAATGCTACATATATGAAATGCCCACCTTCTTCTTTTGAATATATGCAATGATCAACTTTGCTTCTCACAAACCCCAAACTAAAGATGTATGTGTCCAACTTTTGGTACCACATCCTTGGTGATTGCTTTATACCATAAAGGGATCTTTTCAATTTCCACACCAAATATTTATTTCCCTTTACTACAAATCCTTCAGGTTGTTTCATGTAGATTTCTTCTTCTAGGTCTCCATGTAGGAACAATGTCTTTACATCCATTTGTTCTATTTCTAGATCAAATGTTGTAGCCAGAGACATTAGTACTCTAATTGAATTTTATTTTGCAACAGGGGAAAAAATCTCACTAAAGTCGACTCCTTTGTCTTGGGAATATCCTTTCGCTACCAGTCGAGCTTTGAATTTCTCAATTTGACATGTTGCGTTCATCTTCTTCTTGAATACCCATTTGCTACCAACATGTTTTCTTCCACTAGGTAATTTGACTAAGTCCCATGTCTCATTCTTGTGCAAGGATTCCATCTCTTCGACCATGGCATCCTTCCATAGTTTTCCCTATGTTGAGTCGGCTATCTCCCCGACCGACTTGGGCTCATTGTCAATGGCAGTTAACACGAATGTGGAACGAAAGTCGAGTGAACTATACCTTTCGACTAGTTTTCTTACTCGTTCTGATCTCCTTATAATCGGGGTCGGTTGTTCCACCTCTTCTTTTGATCCAGTCGACTCATCTGAATCATCTTCTTTGTTCCTCAGTTCAAACCGCACCTTCTCTGGATTATTCTCGCTCTGAACAATTTATTTAGGCTCGGACTTACTTTCGACTTCTCTAAAGACCACATCTCGACTGTACATTATTTTCCTTGATGCAGGATCCCAGAGCTTATATCCTTTCATTCCTTCTTTGTATCTAATGAAAATACACTTGATTGCCTTCTTGTCTAGCTTGCTCCTCTTTTCCTTGGGAACATGCACAAATGCATCACAACCAAATACTTTGAGATGTGAAACTGAAGGCTGCTTACCCAACCATACCTCATGTGGAGTTGTGTCGACTAGCGTTGACAAAGGAGACATATTCAATTTATATTTTGCAGTGTCGACTGTCTCCACCCATAATTCTTGTGCGATCCCAACACCACTGAGCATGCTCCTTGCCTTGTCCATAAATGTTCTGTTTATTCTCTCAACAACTCCATTTTGTTGTGGGGTACATGGTGTGGTATTTTTGCGTGCTATGCCACACTGCTTGAAGAATTGATCAAATTCTTTTCCATAGAATTCACCACCGTTGTCAATTCTTAGCACCTTAATCTTTTTATCTGTCTAGTTTTCAACAAGAGATTTGAACTCTTTGAATTTCTCAAAAACCTCTGATTTCTTCCTCAGGAAATATATCCATGTCTTCCTAGAAAAACCATCTATGAAGGAGATATAATACAGGGATCCACCAAGTGAAGGCACTGAAACAGGGCCAAACACATCACTATGATTCAACTCTAGAATCCCATTTTCCCTTGTCACTCCAGATGGGAACCTCACTCGACTTTGTTTTCCATATATACAATGTTCACAAAATTTGACTTATAAATTACATTCAAAAAAATCTTTGACCATACCTTTGTTATGCATAGCGCAAAGTCCTTTTTCTCCAATGTGCCCCATCCTCTCGTGCCATAACATGGTTGGGTCGAATTTACGATGACTTGTCAAGTCGGTTTGAATCAAATCAGCCTTAGTCGAGTCAATTCTAGTAGAATTCAAGTTGACTTTAGGAACAACGATGTTGTTGCATCCAGTCAAGTCGACATTCCCTAATAACTTGTATAGGGTTCCAATCCAAACTCCTTTCATTAATACCATCGCACCTCTAACCATCTTGCACAAATCCTTCTGAAATAGAGCGTACACCCCTGCATCACTCATCTTGCTGACAAATATCATGTTTCTTTTCTAACTCAGAATGTGTAGCACACCTAGAAGGCTTCTACTCCTCCCATCCTGCAGTATCAGTTGAACGCTTCCTCGTCCGACAATTTTGGTTGTCAAGTCATCCCCCAAGAACACATCTCATTCTTCATATTGTTCATATTTGCAGAACCATTGTCTATGTGGTGTCATATGATAGGATGCTCCCGAGTCGATCAACCAAACATCTTAATCCAACTGTGCATTGGTCAATGCTAGGTACACATCGCCTCCCTTATATGGAGTCATCTTTCTCTCAGTCGAATTCTTCTCGTCAGATATTGTACTAACTTACATTGCCTTCGACTTGCAGTCTCTTTTTTAATACCCATTTTTACCACATTTCCATCATCTTCTCATTGACTTAACAAGGGATTTAGATATACCCTTTGATTTAGACTTTCTACCAGAGATTTTTCCTTTATCTCTGTCAATCGGTCAACCTCTCACCACTAATGCATCTTTGGTTGATCCTTCCATGTTCTTCCTTCTCATTTCTTCTGAAAATAGAGATGCAACCACATCTTCTAGCACTAATTTGGTTGTATTACTCCCTATAGCCATGACTAAGCTATCTCAAGAGTTTGGCAAAGAACACAGTAGGATAATACATTTCTCCTCCTTAGTGATCTTAATATCCATAGAAGATAATTGGCTTATAATGGTATTAAACGCATTTAAATGCTCAATCACTGAATTTCCCTCACTCATTCTCAGAAGATATAGTTTATTTCCGAGAAAAAACTTATTTACCATGGATTTTGACTCATACAAGCTTCCCAACTTGTCCCATAATTTCTTGGCCAAATCTTCACCTGAGAAATTTAGCAGTACCGAATATGCAAGACAAAGTCAAATCGTACTCTTTTCCCTTCTCTTGAGTTTCTCTCATTCTTCCATCGACATACCTATCGACATGGTACCCAGACATACCAATGTCCATTGTTCTCGATATACAAGGAGATATTCAATTTTAAGCTTCCAAAGCTTAAAATTCAGGCCATTGAATTTCTCGATCTTGATTCTCGAGCTTCTCGCCATTCTTTAAATATTTTCGACTTACAACTCTTACTCAACCTAGGGTTTAGCTCAGATCCAAGGTTTTTAAACCAATATCTGATACCACATGTTAGAAAATGAGACACACTTCCATGCTAAACCTAGCAGAAGAGAGGAAGAAATATTTAATCAAGAAAGTAAATGACAAAGAAAACACACAGTACACAAATATTTTACCCTAGAAACCCAAATCAGGAAAACCAACATTCCTTGAATGTTCTGCTCTCTTGTTGTCTTATTTGTTTAGAATAAAAGGTTACATGTCTAACCTTGGTCCACACCTAAGACACAATCGACATCATACCTTCTTGCTTTGCACAAGAACAACCCTATAGCCAATCTGGCTTACATCTACATGACCAACAACCTCTACGATTATTGATTGGCGATTAGCCATTCATCATCTTTTACAGTATTACAATGTGCCTTCTTTATAGGATTTACAGTCGGTAAGACCCTAAAGAAAAGTCTCCCAAAAATGGTTACAGATCCATGCAAATCATTGGGTACAAATCCTGTGAATCTCGAGATTTTTTTATAGTAGACTACCAAGTCAGATTACCATTCGACTACCAGTCGGTTGCCACATGCCCACCTGTCGGCCTCTTGTCGATTGACCTCTTCGACTTATTTTCAATTTCTTCGACTTCAACTTTACCTAGTCGAAGCACCTTGACCTTCGAATTGTTGTCGATGTCTTCAACTTTGACTTTACCCAGTCGAACCACCTTGACCTTCGACTTATTGTCAGTGTCTTCAACTTCGTCTTTATTCAATCGAACCACCTCAACCTTTGACTTGTTGTCAATTCCTTCGACTTCAACTGTTAGTCGATCCACCTTGCCTAGAATTTCACTGCAAAGAATATAACAACCCAACAATATCTAATAGCAAAGTATGGAGAGCTTCACCTGACTAATATTTTAGAGTTTCAACTTCAATAACTCCAAAGGGAGCTTCTGAAGGTAAAATGAAGATAGGAGCATCTAGCCGTAGCCATGGTATAGTAGGAGGATTAGGTATCGGGACTACTCTACTCAAATCATAGAAAAAAGTAGTTGTAGAGGAAAACAAAAGAGGAAGGAAGTTGTTGACCCAAAATTTGGCCCAACTGATTAAAAAACCCTAGAAAGAGTTGCAAGTCTCGAAACAAAATATTGTCTCATTACTTTTCCTAATTATTATTTATGAAAATTAATATGAAGGTGGGTAGGGGTCCCACTAGGAGGTGTTTCGACTTTGTCGGAAATCATATATATGCCATATCTCTTGATAAAAAAATGGCTTGGGCTAAGTTTTTGGATGCATTCAATGGAAGTTATTCATATGTTTATGTGATAAGGTTTTTATGTTAATCATGTAAGAACACTCCATTTGGAAAGATGGTTAGTTAAAATTATGAGTATTGGTTTCAAATTGCAATACAAAAGTTATGTTATAAGGCACTAACCATGCATTGGGCTCAATGTGAAAATAAACCACAGGTGGTGATAACTTATGGCTTATTTTTTAGAGGCACATTATGGTAATGATGGCATTGAGTTAGACAATCTGGTATTGCATGTCATAGAGGATGTTGTTTAAGTTATATTGCATTGGTTAAAGGTTTTGAACTATGTAATATATGTGCTTAGGTATAAGGTTGACAACTTGTTATGGAACAAGTCTCAATATATAATATTGTATTGTTTTTTATGGCGTCGAGGTATTAAGTGAAGTTTTAATGTTATAACACATATGGTAAGGTCCATGACCATATGTTACGAGCTCGTATGAGAGGTTGATAATACAACGTGATATGGCTTGAGTTCATGGTATGACATATAATTGAAGGTTGGTATATGCAACATGTAGTGGATTTCCATTCAACATTAATGGCAATGTGTTGGAGTTTACATAATGCATTAAGTATTGACAAGTTTTCACGCATGACAAACTTTGGGATATGTTAGGGTATGAGATTTGGTGGATGAGGTTTGTCATTTCCGTGAGAACTAGAAGCTAGTAGAGGAGATGGGAGGCCGCCTTACTCTCAAGATGTAAACTTGGACTAAATTATAGTATAGAACATGTAGCTTGTAGCTGATTCATAAACAAATTTAAGGAGGTGAGCTAGTGCGAGGTGATAGCACACAACAAAAAGGAATTATCAACTTTTGAAGTCAAGGTATGCAATTCTATTGATGTTGTAGATGTATAGGATAGTTACGGTAGTTGTTTGTTCATTGTTTAAAGTTCTTGATGGCTTTGTTCCAGTTTAAATCACTTTGTTTCTCTCCTTTCTTGCCATGCTCGAATGTGTTTGAAGTTTACCATCCAAACCCGATTCAAGTTTAAAAATAGAATAGAGTTGTTGCCTGAATCTTGAAATTTGAATTCCTTGTATACTACACTTCCCTGTCACATTTTTTGAGCATTCACAACGGTGATGTGTAGTGGGTTTTAGAATTTTTCTTTGAGCTATATATACTCTGCCACTAAAGGAAAATTAAAAATAAAAATAAAATAGGGCTTTGCCTATTCATTACATTATCTACCTATAATGTGTTATGTTTTCCCCATACCCAAGTGTTGTTATGAGCTTAAATGCATTGCAATGCGTTTTCTCATCAAAAAAATTGTTGTTCATGTACATCACATGCCTTTGTTACTCATTCTCAACATTTTTTTAATGAGAAACAAGCATGCATGGTAACAATATATTGAGTATACAGAAAAACGATTGGGTTTCAAGGTTGCATATTTTAAGCCCATCATAGCTCTATTTCAAAGAAATATTTCCACCTGAAATTAGTATTTGGGTATACTATTAAACCCATTATTTTATTTTGTGTCTCTATAACCATTCCTTTCACTACCACTCGCATGCAAGAAAATTCATTTTGTACAAATAATGAGGAAACAAAGCATGTTATTCAATCTTTGTCAAATAATAAAGTGCCTTTGACAAAAAGAAAAGAAATGCATGGAGTATACTAAGCCCATATTCAGTAAAGTCAACATGCAATTCATCATTACTCCATCCTCTCAAGCCTTGTATTCCTTAACCCTAGCCATCATTTAACTTTATAAATGAACATTTAGCAAAGTACTATCTATTTATATTTCCATGCGATTGATAATATTTTAAAAGTTTGAAATGTTTATGGAATGGAGAATGACAACTTTTTATGCATATTGCTAGATGAGTTTCTTTAGAAGAGGTTTTCATGGATCCCAAAGAGGACATGACATGATACCTAATGTCATTTGGAAAAAATGAAAGAATGAGGGGATAAGGTTTTCTATACGTTTTGATGCAAATTATCATGAATTCAATCATATAGCACACATAGAGAATCTTTACCTGGGTGGGAAGCTTTACCTTATCCTTTTATACCTACTAATTCCCCATTGTAGCCTCACCCTAGCATAGTAGACGTCCCTCATGCTCAACCAAACCCTATGAATGATGGGTGGGGAGAAAACCCAAACAAACATACCTCTAGGATTGTCAATTGGCCAAGTAGTGATAAGAAACCACATGTGCCAATCACTACCCCTATTGCTACCTCTACTAGTTCATTTGCTCAAGACCAACAACCCATTGAGATCAAGCCTTTGTCACTAAAGTTGTTTGTTGGTGAAAATGGAAAAGAACTTGTGGTCAAATCCCCTAGCACCGAGTCTTCCTGGTCTATCTTTTCTCACTAAAAAGCAAACATTAAGAAGATAGAAGGAGACAACATGAGGGAGATTTCACATTTGGACATATGCCCAAAATTGTCTTAGTATTGATGTTTTTATTTTTATTATGATATGCACTTGATTTTGACTTGACCATACATCAATTTTTTTACTAAAAGCTATGATGCCTATGATATTTTTGAAGATCAATTGTTATATCTTAAGCTTGTTTTGATATATGGAGGGACAAGGTTACGATGCCGATATATCTTGATGGTTGTTCATACATGTTATTGTCAAGGTGTGCATATTATTTTATGCATGTTGTTTTGAAATAATGAGTGGAGTTACAAGGATACATATATACGATGTGAGACATAAGTTTTATCTCACTTATGAGTCAAGTGGCACCCTTGCCTATCTTACACAAAGTCGCAAATATGATCCCATAGTTACCTTACTAATTAAAATTTAATTGATTCTACTTTCTAGTTCATGTCCCGTAAATATTTATTAAGAAAAAAAAAACAGTTGAAACCAAATAACTATTGGAAGAGAATACAAAAGGAGAAGGAGAGATCAATGTAATGGAGGATTCATACGAAGAGAGGTATGCTAGAGCTTTGAGTGTTTTCTGGACTTGATTATTTCTCACATCCATACTTAGTTTTACGTGGACTTAATAATTTTGTTGATAGCATGGATTTCTTGAAAAATGGTAGAGAAAGGCAAAGTGAGATTGATTTGTTCTTCTTTGTTGAGGTCGTTTATTTTTATGCATTGTTTTCTCTTTTTAGAAGTTCTAAATCTATTTCAGTGTTAATCAGTGGCACATTATGCATATTGTAAACTGTGTGCATCACACTACTTGAAGTGGTCCAAGTCAGAGCATATTATTTTGCTCAGGCACTTGGTTCTCTTTGTATGATTTTCTTTACATCTAGGGCTTCCAAAGTTTTCTTTGGTCCAAGTTATCACATGAACTTGAAGAAAATATTGTGTCCAAGACTAATATATGGGTCAAACAATAAAATAATCATTGCATTTCTTTCATTGTTGAGTTTATGTTCATTGTTTAAGTGATTTACTCT
>JASDQU010102426.1:174477-224133 GCA_032191745.1 Picea mariana
AACTTTTGCCTTTGTTTTCTAGTTAGATTTTTCATTTAGTTTTATGGTCTTGTTTTCTATCTTTTTTCTTGTTGATTTCTTTTATCTTCTTTTGTTTTTATGACCTATACTATCAGATCGAGTCTTATGCTCATGCTTGGATAAAGCAAGTTTTGTGGTTTTACATGTATTTTCAAAATATATTACTCACTAATCTGACTTTGATCATGAACGCAACCACTCAAATGAAATGAATTACCTCTTGTGTGTTTGCAATTTCATTATGCTTAGTAATTGTCCATTTACATACATATTTCTTGCAGGAAGAAAATTGAATAGCCCTTCCCAAGTCTTCATTTATTTCCCATGCTCCATCCTAAGAGACAAGCTCTAGCATTTATGGCATAGATCTATGATGTTGCTTCCTTATTGCTAACATCAATCTATGCATTCCTGTGTTCTTGATATAATACATTTAGTTTATTACCAATTGCAGATATAACCATGATTGATCCTTGATCCATACTTACCATTTAATTTGATTCACTAGATATCTTGAGTCTTGGCCGTAAGAAGACCACCCTATGGAGTCACCATTTGTTGACCCAAAATTTGGCCCAATTGATTAAAAAATCCTATAAAGAGTTGCAAGTATCGAAAAAAAATATTGTCTCATTACTTTGCCTAATTATTATTTATGAAAAGTAATATGAAGGTAGCTAGGGATCCCATTGAGAGGTGTTTCAACTTTCTTTGAAATCATATATATGCCATATCTCTTGATATAAAAATGGCTTGGACTAAGTTTTTGGATGCATTCAATGGAAGTTATTCATAAGTTTATGTGATAAGATTTTGATGCTAATCATGTAAGAACACTCCATTTGGCATGATGGTTGGTTAAAGTACGAGTATTGGTTTCAAATTGCAACACAAAAATTATGTTATAAGGCACTCACCATGCATTAGGCTCAATGTGAAAATAGACTACAGGCGGTGATAACTTATGCTTATTTTTGAGAGGCACATTATGGTAATGATGGCAATGAGTTATACAATTTGGTATTGCATGTCATATAGGATGTTGTATAATTTATATTGGCACTGTGGCATTGGTTAAAGTTTTTGAACTATGTTATATATGCTCTCAGGTGTAGGGTTGACAACTTGTTATGACACAAGTCTTAATGTTTAATATTGTATTATTTGTTATGGCATCGATGTATTAAGTGAAGTTTCAATGTTATAATGCCTATGGTAAGGCTTGCAACCATATGTTATGAGCTCATATGAGAGGCTGATAATAAAACATGATATAGTTTGAGTTCATGGTATGACATATAGTTGAAGGTTGATATATGGAGCATGTAGTGGATTTCCATTTAATGTTAATGACAATGTGTTGGAGTTTACAAAACACAAAGTATTGATAGGTTTTCATGCATGAAAAACTGTGGGATATGTTAGGGTATGAGAGTTGGTTGATGAGGTTTCCCATTTACACGAGCACTGGAAGCTAGTTGAGGAGTTGGAAGGCCACCTTCTCAATTTGTAAACTCGGAATGAAATATGGTACAAAACCTATAGCCTGCAACCGATTCATGGAGAAATTAAGGATTTGAGCCGATGCAAGGTGATAGCGCACAACACAACAGAATTATCAGCATATGAAGTCAAGGTATGCAATTCTATTTCTACTATAAATGTATAGGATATCTATGGTAGTTGTTTGTTCATTGTTTAAAGTTATTGATGGCTCTATTTCAATTTAAATCACTATGTTTCTCTCCTTTTTTTCCATGCTCAAATGTGTTTGAAGCTTCCCATGCAAACTTGATTCAAATTTAAAAACAGAACATAGTTGTTGCCTCATTCTTAAACTTTGAATTCACTATATACTACACTTCCATGTCACATTTTTCTATCATTCACAACGGTGATTTGTAGTGGGTTTAAAAAAAATTATTTGAGCTACATATAGTTATACTCTATCACTAAAGGAAAAATAAAAAAGAGGAAAATAGGGCTCTACCTATTCATTGCATGATCTACCTATACTGTTCTTTGTTTTCCCCATACCCAAGTGTCGTTACAAGCTTAAATGTGCTGCAATGTGTTTGCTCATCAATAAAGTTGTTCCTATACATCGCTTGTCTGCATTAATCATATTCACCACTCTATTTAATGAGAAACAAGCATGCATGGCAATAATATATCAAGTATATAGAAAATTGATTGGGTTTCAAGGCCACATATTTTAAGCCCATCATAGCTCTATTTCAAGGAAATATTTCCAACTGAAATTAGTACTTGGGTATACTATTAAACCCATTCTTTTTTTCCCGGTCTCTATAACCATTCCTTTCACTATCACTTGCATGCAAGAAAATTTGTTTTGTACAAATAATGAGGAAATAGAGCATGCTATTCAAGCTCTGTCAAATAATAAAGTGCATTTGACAAAAAGAAAAGAAATGAGTGTAGTAAACTAAGCCCATACTCTGTAAAATATACATGCAATTCATCATTACTCCATCCTCTCAAGCCTCATAGTTCCTAACCTTATCCATCATTTAACTATATAAATGAACATTCATCGAAGTACTATCTATTTATATTTGCATGCAATTGATAGTATCTTGAAAGTTTGAAATGTTTATGGAATGGAGAATGACAACATTTTATGCATATTGCTAGATGAGTTTCTTTAGTAGAGGTTCTCGTGGATCCTAAAGAGGACATGGAAGGAACAAGAGGATAAGGTTTTCTATAGATTTTGATGCAAATTCTGATGAATTCAATCAACTAGCACATACAGGGCATATTTTCCTAGGCAGACAAGCTTTACCCTAGTCTTTTATACCTACTAATTCCCTCTTGTAGCCTCACCCCATCATAACAGACATCCCTCAGTCTCAGCGAAACCCTGTGAATGATGGGTGGGGAGAAAACCCAAACAAACCGACCACTGGGATTGCCAATTGGACAAGCAGTCATAATCAACCACATGTGCCAATCATTGTCCCTATTTATACCTCTACCAATTCATTTTCTCAAGGCCAACAACCCATTGAGAATAAGTATTCCTCACTAAATTTGCTAGCTGATGAAAAGGGAAAACTACCTCTGGTCAATTCCCTTAGCATCGAGTCTTCCCAATCTGTCTCTTCTCTCTCAAAAGCAAACAGTAAGAAGACATAAGGAGACAACAAGAGGGTAATTTCACATTTGGACATGCACCCAAGATTGTCTTAGTATTAATGTTTTCATTTTTATTATGGTCATATTGATGGTATGCACTTGATTTTGACTGGATCGGTCATTAAAAATGTTGACTAAAAGCTATGATGCCTATGATATTTTTGAAGATCAAATGTTATATCTTAAGCTTGTTTTGATATATGGAGGGACAAGGTTATGATGTTGATATATCTTGATGGTTGTTCGTACATGTTATTGTCAAGGTGTGCATATTATTTTATGCATGTCGTCTTGAAATAATGAGTGGATTTACAAGGGTACATATATATGATGTGAGACATAAGTTTTATCTCATTTATACTCAAGTGGGACCCCTTCCTATCTTATATAAAGTAGCAAATATAATCCCATAGTTACTTTGCTATTTAAAACTTCATTGATTCTACTTTCTCCTCCATTTCCCATAAATATTTATTAAGTAAAATAAAATGATTGAAACCAAATAACTACGGGAAGAGAATACAAAGGGAGAAGGAGAGATCAATGTAAAGGGGGATTTATACGGAGAGAGGTATGCTAGAGCTTTTAGATTTTTTTGCTCTAGATTATTTCTCATGTTCATACTTATTTTTCTGTGGGCTTAATAATTTTGTTGATAGCAGGGATTTCTTAGAAAGTGGAAGAGAAAGGAAAAGTGAGATTGATTTGGTCTTGTCTTTTGAGTTGTTTATTTTTCTACATCGTTTGCTCTTTTTAGAAGTTCTGAATTTTTTTCGGTGCTAATCAGTGGTACATTATGCATATTGTAAATTGTGTGCACCACATTACTTGAAGTGGTCCAAGTCAGATCATATTATTTTTCTCAAGCACTTGGTTGTCCTTGTATGGTTTTCATTACATCCAGGGCTTCCAAAGTTTTCTTTGGTCCAACTTCTTGTAGGAACTTGAAGAAATTATTATATCCAAGACTAGTATATGGGTCAATAACTAAAATGATCATTGCACTTCTTTCATTGCTGAGTTTATATTCATTACTTAAGTGATTTATTTTCCATTCCATGCGTGTGTGTGTGTTATGTTTATCATTTAACACCATTGAAATTTCTCTATTTTTTTTACAATCTTTGAGCATTTTGGATTTAAGTATCCAATTGATATATTTATATTTAAAGTATTATGCTTTTATTCCATTATTTATATTTCTATATAGTGTAAATATATATGTTTTATTCCACTTTATTTTAAAGAAAACGTTGATTTTTTATAATTAAAAAAATGGAAAATATCAAAACAATTGAATAAGAACTTTTGTGTTAAGGCTTCATGAATATGAAGTCTGTATCATTTTTCTTAAGGCCTTAAATTCAGGGTATCATTTATACCTTACCTCGCCTAGCCTTACAAGGTTCAAAGTGTTGTGATTGAAACAATGCAGTTTTGGCCTCAACATACGTCAACTAAACAAAAGTTGGAAGAGGCAGAGGTACTTATGGTAGATTCAAGACAAGCTAAAAGGCTCCCTGAGAGGTATTTCTCATCCCAACCCAAGGTTTAAAATGAAATCCATCTCATTGAATATCAAGGAATCATTCAACGTTCCAAGCAAGCATCGTCTACTAAAAAATAAGATAAGAAAGGAACAACCCTCAATATTAATGCTGCATGAAACCAAGTGTGATATTAACACAATGGCAACCATCGCTAGGAAATGTTAGAGAGGTTATGAAGTTCTAGATACTAGTGTTGAAGGATTCATTGGTGGGTTAGCCATCCTTTGGAACACGGATGAGGTCATCCTTGAAACCCTTAGATTCATTTCAACAAGCTTAAGATAAACAAGTTCTCTAGATCTTGGGTTTATCACTAATTCATATGGACCAACTAATCATTTCTTAAGTAGTCATTTTTGGACTTGATCCAAGAAGTCTAGGAGAAGTCATTCAATAAAATTCATGGATTCTAGAAGGTGATTTCAATATGATCACATCACCCTGAGAGAAAAGAGGAGGACATAGGCGATTAGAAGATGACAATAAATCCTTCTGGGAAACCATAGACAAGCTTAGACTGATGGATATTAAAACAACCAATAGATGTCATACTTGGAATCACAAAAGAGGGGGTTTTGGTTCCTTGTCATTGAATCTCGTTTGTGAAGAGGGGGTTCAATGGAAGCAAAAATCCTACCATGCTCAGGCTCATATCACTGGACGATAAACCTCACATGGGACAACGCCAACACCCCGAGTTTCTACAAAACATCAAAATATGGTGGAAGTAAGCAAGCTTTGTGAGGGGCACAAGGATGTACACTTTCCAACAAAAGTTAAAGTAAGTTGAGAAAAAAAAAGAAGGAATAGGGATGTCTTTGGAAATATTTTCCAAGAACAAAAGTAGTTAGAAAGGGAAATGGAGGACCTACAATTAGCCATCATCTAGGGAGGAGGTACATAGGAAAGAACCTCCTAGGAATAATATCTTCACTTTAGCCAACTACTAACAGAGCCTCTAGAGGATAAACATGAGACCATTCTCTATATAACTAGTTGTATCCCTTCTTTGGTCTCCCAATAGAAAAATATTAGTTTGATGAGAGATATCTCATACGAGGAAGTATAAAAAAATATCAATGAAATGGCCTCTTGGAAATCATCAAGACCAGATGGCTTTATGATGGAATCTTTCAGGCTTGCTAGATAGTAGTTGGAAGAAACGTCTAGGAAATTGTGGAAGAGTATCGTTCCTCTAGGGGAATACTCCAAGCTTTCAAATCAACATTCCTAGCCTCATATTGAAAGAAGATACAACCAATACAATGAATAAATTTCATCCAATCTCTTTATGTAATGTGATCTACAAAGTAATCACTAAGGTCATAGCCAATATACTAAAACCCATCATGTCTAAAATCACTTCCCAGGAATCAGGTGGCTATATCGAAGGAAGGAAAATTCTTGATGGACTGATAATAACCCATGAAGTAATTCACTCCCTAAAGATTAACCAATCCCCATCCATGTTGATCAAGCTAAACGTGTCCAAAGCCTATGACAGACTTAACTAGAATTTCCTTGGACAAATGCTAAAATCTTTTGGGTTCTACTCTTTATGGATCTCTTGGATAAGAAACCTAGTCTCAACTTTCTTCTCAATTTTTTTCAATATCTCCCCCTTGCTCACTTTTAACCCCTCTTGAGGAATTAGGAATGGAGACCCCCTCCCCCCTTTTCTATCATTCCTAATGGTAAAGGGTCTAGAAAGAGGTCTAAAAAATGTATGGAATTGGGTAGGCTCAAAGGGATAAGTCTTCATCGAGACATTGATCCCTTTTCCCACCTAAAATTCATGGATGATACTATGACCATGGAAGCTACTATAGTGCATGGAGCAGGGCCTTTAAGTAGATGCTAGAAACTTTCATGCTAGTCTCAGGAGCCATGATAAACCAAGGTAAGTACTTCATTTATTTCTTTAATACTCCTATGAATATCCAAAGAAATATTTCAGTAATTCTAGGCTTTCAAAGAGAATTTATACCCTCTAAGTACATTGGAGCTCCTTTGATGGAGAATGCCTAAAGAAAAATCTCATGGGAATAACTTCTATCCATGCTAAATATTAAATTGAATAGTTGGCCCTACAAATTTCCAACTCTACCTAATAAAATCCTCCTCATTAATTCAGTGCTACAATCCATGCTTCTTTATATTTTCTCTATTCTTGCACCACCATCCAAAATTATTATAACCATAAAAAAACATACAATGCTACTTTCTTTGGGGAGGTCCAAAAAAGGAAATAAATTGGGTGTTGGTGACCTAAGACTCTATATGTCTCCCTAAATGGGTTGGAGAACTAGCAATCAAATATCCCCAAACAATGAGCAAGGTATTGGTTGTTAAAACTTGGTGGAGATGGATAAAACTAAAAAAGAAAAACTACGGGGAAAAAATTGGAGAGCCAAATACACTGGGGATATTGGGGAGGAGGAACTCATTTGTAAGAAGGGATATCACCAAGGATCATTGATATGGAAAAATACGTGGCGACATAAAACATTAGTTCAAAAGCATTGATTATGGGAAATTAGAGAAGGAACCTCTACCCTCTTCTAGGATTATTATTGGCGGAAAAAGAGAAAATTAGGCCTACAAGACTCTCTGCAAGAGGAAAGGATCACTCTCTAAGTCTTGGGATAACACACAATTTGTAAGTAAGATGAGTGATGCAGGTTTACATACAATGTTTGAAAAAGAAACTTGCAAAATGGTTCGATGAGAAATGGTGTTGATGTGGGGAGTTCATAATGGAACTATGTACAAGATATTGGGAAGCACTATCACTGACAGGTGTAACAGTTCTATTGTTCCCAAGGATGGAAATGAAGAAGACATAACCCCTACTATCTCTAGAGGAAAGACAATGCTATGGCATAACAAACTAGGACATATTGGAGCGAAGGGCATTCAAGAATTACATGGTAAAAGTATGATTGAAGGTATATCTAATTGCACATAAGATTTTGATTTCTATGAACATTACTTATATGGTAAACATAATTGAGTAAGATTCTCATATGGTAGAAAATGAAATCTTAGAGTTGATGCACAATGATGTGTTTGGACCCATGCCTATTCCATCATTAGGTAAATATATGTACTATGTTTCATTTTCATAGATGATTTCTCAAGGAACACATGGATTTGTTTCCTATGAAAGAATTATGAGGTATTTGATAAATTTAAAGAGTTTAAGATGCTTGTAGAGAATTAAACATAGAAGAAAATAAAGGTGTTGAGGATAGATAATGGTGGAGAGTTCTATAGAAATGAATTCAAGAAATTCTATAAGAAGTGTGGAATAACAAGGAAAAATACTACTCAATACACACCTGAACAAAATGTAGTTGTAGAAAGATTGAATAGGATGTTGATGGAAAAGACAATGAGCATGCTCAGTGGTGCCAATTTAAGACAATAATTATGGGAAAAGGTAATGGATTATGCATGCTACTTGGTAAATCAATCACCCTCATTAACATTGGTTGACAAAACTATGCATGAGGCATGGATTGGTAAAAAAACCCTCTTAACAATCTCAGAGTTTTCAGTTGTGATGCTTATGTACATGTTCCAAAGGAAAATATGAGCAAGCTGGATAATAAAGGTGAAAAATATATCCTTATTGGTTATAAATATGGTATAAAAGGTTATAAACTTTATAGCCTGGTAATGAAGAACATTGTTCATAGTTGGGATGTTGATTTTAAAGAGATTAAATATGTGCCCAAACATGAATTCCTACTAAGGGAAAAATAAATAGAGATAATAGAGTTTGATTTAAAGGATCAAGAATCCAACTCAACAGAAGAAGATGAATCAAAAGAAGAAGAACCTCATACTTTGATTTTGAAGAGATCAATTTAGGAAGGAAGGCAACTAGAAATGTATACTCCACTTGATTTTCCTTATAGTTTTTTCTTGTCTATTACTCATGATTATTCTAGAACTATTAGGGAAGTAGTGGATTCAGAGGATAGTAAACTTTGGAAGAAGGCCATGGTTGAAGAAACGATTTCCTTGGATAATAAAACAATTCGGATCTAGTTGAGTTGCCAACTGGAAGAAAACCTGTTGGTAGAAAATGGGTGTTTAAGAAGAAGTTGCATGTAGAAGGTAAAGTGGACGAGTACAAAGCTCACTTAGTAGCAAAGGGATATTCCCAGGTGGAGGGAATGGATTTTGGTGAAATGTTTTCTCCTATGGATAAATTAACTTCTAACCGATTTTTTTAGTCTATTGATATTGCTTTTGATCTCGAAGTAGAGCAGATGGATATGAAGACAACATTCTTACACATGGATCTTGAAGAAGAAATCTACATGAAACAACCAAAAGATTTTGCAATGAACGAAAATAAATACATGGTTTTCAAGATGAAAAAGTCCATGTGTGGATTAAAACAATCTCGAAGAATGTGGTATAAAAAAAATTGATACTAATATATTGGGACTTGGTTTCTCAAGAAGCAAAGTTGATCACTGTGTGTATTCCAAGATAGTCAGTGATCATTTTATTGTTGTGGTCTTGTATGTTGCCGGTATGTTGTTGATTGGAAACAACAAGGAAATCACCAAATATGTTAAAACTCAATTGTCTTCTAAATTTGATATGAAAGATCTTGGTGCTCGAAATTTTATTTTTGGTATGGAAATTAAAACAGATCAAGCAAATAGGAAACTTTAGTTGAACTAGAGGAAATATGTTGAGACAATATTGGAGAGATTTAATATACATGAATGTAAATCGGTTAAGTTCCATATTCCTATAGGTGTAAAGTTATCTATAGATCAATGTCTGAAGACAGGAGAAAAGGAAGACGATATGTCCTATGTTCTCAATGCTAATGTTGTTAGCAGTTTGATGTATGCATTGGTATGCATTAGACTGGACATTGCCCATGCAATGGGAGTTTTGAGCAGGTATATAAGTCAAAACGAAGAAAGGAGCTTTGGACAACTACACACATGGTTTTCAAGTATTTGTGTGACACTACTTTTGGAAATATTGTTGTAATTGATGTCAAATATAGGGGGAGACTACATATGTCCAAGATAAATATTGCAAGATGGATATTGTCGGAAATATTGTTTTGGATTTTTGATGCTCAGTTTGGATACCCTATCTTTGAATGCCTTTTTACTCTGAATACCTGTATAGATGGGAGAACATGATATATGGTTGAAAATATTATTCCAAGACCTTTACAATGGTATATGGCACTCCCTCTAAATCCATAGGAATGAGGAGATATGAAACATTTTGTCAGGTCAACCCAGCTAGAAAGTACAAGTCGACCCAACCAATTTTACAAGTTGGCCCCATAAGTGAACACATAAACACTATAAATACAGAATAGATGTGTTCATTTGAGTATCCAAGCAAGAAGAAAAAGCACAAGTGCGCATAATAGATCTAAGGTGTGCAAGAGGAGGTGCGGAGAATTCTTGGGGTCTAAAGGTGCGCAAGAGGAGTTTTCTTGGAGTTTTAAGGGTGCTCCATGAAGGACTATGGTCTATGATGTTGCAAAGTGCATTGTTTTGAGGTTGTGATGTTTTGGGAATAATTCTATGAGCTTCTCTAGGGAATGAAGGTTAAATCAGACTAGGGTTTGAAGCTATGTCTGGGGTATGAAGCAAGGAGAGTCCTTGGAGCATGGAAGTTAATGGTATGATGATGTTGTGAAATGCATGAAGTATGAAGCATGCAGATGGAGTTAGAAGTACTTTGTATGAAGATTTTGGATTGGTGCCTATAAAGGTATTATTGAGTTGTTTCTCAGCTGAAAATATTGGTGTCTCTAGTAGGTTGGTGCCTACACAATATCTTGTTGAGTTGGTGCTCAACTGAAGAGATTGGTGTCTTTAGTAAGTTGGTGACTACATAATATCTTGACGAGTTTGTGCTCAACTGAAGAGATTGGTTTCTCTAATAGGTTGGTTCCTACAAGCTTTGTAACAGTAGGTTGGTGACTACAAGTTTTGTAACAGTAGGTTGGTGCATACAAACATTTATAAATATATTTTTTTGTGGTTTTCTCCCATAAGGGTTTCGAAATTAAACTCTATGTACTGTGATTTGAGTTTATATGCATTTACTGTTAATGAATGATTGATGAATGCTCATCTAAAGTAAAAAAAATATTATACTGATTCACCCCCCTCCTCTTAGTATAATAATAAGTTTAACAATTGGTATCATAGCAGGTTCCTTTGAAAACAATCTAACAGTTGGAAGGAAAATGTCAGGAGAACACATGGCTAGTCAAACAAAATTCCTCTTCATAGCCATGGATACAAATTTGAAAGATGCAAAAAATGAAGACAATTAGAAAGAAAAATCAGATTCAAAAGAAGAATACATTGATGGGGTAGTGAGTCTTGAAACAAAACTCATTAGTGCCTTATAAGAAACATACAAACTCGAGGGAAATAATAAAAAGTAGAAAGAGAAATTGTAGAAATATGAAAAGAAGGATCATGAACTTGATGAAATAGAAAAAAATAGTTATCATCCTGAAGACTCAAAACTAGAAGAGGTAAGAAGGACAAAAGAAGTGGTGAGAAGCCAACTGAAAGAGAAGGAAGAAAATTGTGAGAAGCTAGAGATTGGAATCGTTTCCTTAAGAAAGGAAATAGAGAAAAAAACTAATCAGTCGAGTAGAAGCTTTAACTTTGGAAAAAGTACTGAAATATTACATAATATTCTCACTAACCAAAGGTCACCATTCATCAAGACAAGTCTTGGATACGATGAAAAACAAAATACCCCTAAGGAAGATGCAAGCACTAAGGTCACAAAGCCATCAGAAAAGGAAAATGAAGAAAAGCCTAAAAACTATGCTAATATTCTCAAAGGCTCCATCAACAATGAAAGCAACATCATGAAAGGAAATGATGAACAACATAAACCTGATTCTTCTCACAAGAACAAAAAGAATGAGTTTAGAAGAGTTGTTCCACCAAGAAGGCCTTTCACAACCATGTACCAAATTTTTTTTCTTGGCTATTGTTTTTCTTGCAACAATTTTGGTCATAAAGAAAAAGATTGTAAAGCTTATGCAAGAAGTGATCATGTGAGAGATAGAAATAGATGTTCTTATAAGACCTCAAAGAATGATTATGTGAGCAACAAAACCAAAAGTACTCATGGGTTTGTTGATACAAACTACAATTCATTTTCTTTCCTACTTGATCACAATACTGAATGTTTTAAGTGCAATAACTATGGGCACTTAGCACATGACTATAGAAGCAACATAATAAAGTCTCCTAAGAAAAATAGGGAAGAAGATGTTCTTAAAAATCATAGAGAAGAATACACAAATGTGTGGAAAAGGAAGCAAAAAGAACCAAAGAAGGAAGAATGTGGACTTGAAATATATGCTCAAGACGAAAGAAGCCAATGGTACATTGATAGTGGATGCTAAAAACACATGACAGGGGATTAGAACAATTTTCTCACCCTAAAGGAAGAAAAGGGAGGTAGTGTTACCTTTGGGGATAATGCTTCTACAAGGATAGTTGGAAAAGGTAACGTTAGTATTGATGATGGAAAGACTAAAACATTGAATATCTTGTATGTCGAAGTGTTAAAACACAATATTATAAGTGTCAGTCAAATGTGTGATCAAGGTTCCAACCTCACATTTCATTCTAAAGGATGTGAGATGAGGAAAGAAAGTTTGGGAAGATTACTGGCAAATGAAAACATAACCCAAGCAACATATACATTCTCAATGAAGTCAAAGGAGAAAAATGTTGTATGGGGCAAATACACAAAAGTTGGTTATGACATAGAAGTATGGGTCATAAACTTTGATAATATAGTAAAACTCAACAAGACACAAGCAATAAGAGATATGCCAAGGATCTTAAAACCTACCGACACTATTTGCAAGCCATGCTAGCATGAGAAATAGACAAGAGTTAGTTTCAAAACAAAGGAGTACTCAACATCAAATCCATTTGAACTTGTACACATAGACCTCTGTGGGCCAACAAGAACACAAACTTTAAAAGGTGAGAGTTATTTTATGTTGCTTATTGATGATTACACAAGAATGACAAGGGTTACATTTCTTAAAGAAAAATACGAATCATTTTAGAAGTTTAAAGCTTTCAAAGCCCTAGTTGAAAACGAGACTAATCTAGAAATCAAGTGTTTACGATCAGACAGAGGAGGTGAGTTTTCCTCTAATGAATTTGATGAATTCTATGAGAATCATGGAATCAGGAGACATTTTTTAGCAGCAAGGACTCCATAGAAAGATTGAGTTGTAGAAAGGAAGAACAAAACTGTACAATAAATGGCTAGAACAATGTCGAATGAAGCCAAACTATTGGACACCTTTTGGAGAGAAGCAATCAACACAACATTCTACATTTTGACTAGAGCACAAATTAGAGTGAACATCAACAAGAAACCTTATGAATTATGGAAAGGTAGACCAGCTACAGTCAAATACTTCAAAGAATTTCAGAGCAAGTGCTATATAAATATAAAGGATGGTAATTTAGACAAGTTTGATTCCAAAATAGATGGAGGTATCTTTCTTGGCTATGCATCTAGAAGTAAGGCCTACAAATGATACAACAAGAGACTGTGCAAGGTTGTATATAGTATTGATGTAAGAGTGGATGAAGCAATACCTCAAAAGGAAAAGTCACAAATAAATGAATATCCAGAGGAGACAATCTACATAGAATGAGAAAAGGAAGAAGAAGAGGAAGAAGAAACGAAAGAACAAGAAGAAATAGAACACCAATATCTAAAGACACCATCAATATTTGTTCAAAAGCATCATCCATAAAATACGATTCTTGGTGATATAGATACAAGAGTTCAGACTAGAATAAGATTGAACCTTTCTCTGCTATCTAAAATAGAGCCTAAGAACTTTGCTCAAGCTAGTGAATATAAGCATTGGGTTAATGCTATGAACGAAGAACTAAAGTAGATTGAGAAGAATGAGACATGCGAACTTGTGCCCAAACCAAAAGATAAGAATGTGATTGGCACCAAATGGGTCTTCATAAACAAATTGGACGAAGATGGACAAATAATAAGAAATAAAGCATGATTGGTCTATAAAGGGTATGCTCAAGTTGAGGGTATTGACTTTGAAGAAACCTTCGCTCTAGTTGCAAGATTAGAAGCAATAATAATGTTTTTTGCATTTATGTGTTTCAAGAACTTCAAAGTTTATCAAATGGATGTCAAGTCAGCCTTTCTAAATGGAAATGTAGAAGAATAAGTATATATTGAACAACCAAAAGGATTTCAATTGTCAGAAGAAAAAAAAAATCATGTCTGTAAACTGAAGAAAACACTCTATGGACTAAAATAAGCTCCTAGAGCTTGGTATTCAAGACTTAAAAAATGCCTACAAAAACAAGGTTTCAAAAGAGAAGTTGCAGACAACAATCTTTACATCAAAACAAACAACGGAAATATATTAATCATTGTATTTTATGTGGATGATATCATATTTGGAAGTAATGATGATAGAATGAGCTAAAAGTTTGTAGAAGAAATGCAAAAAGAATTTGAGACATGCTTGGAGAATTGTCATTCTTTCTATGGTTGCACATTTCTCAATCCAACAAAGGCATATACATTTCTCAAACCAAATATATCAAGGAAATGTTGAAGAAATTTGGAATAGAAGACTGCACACTTGTCAGTACACCCATAGTCACATGATGTAAGTTGAGAAAAGATGATGAATCTTAAGAAGTAAATCAAACATTGTATAGTTTAATGATTGGAAACCTACTATATGTGACAACATCAAGGCCAAATATCATGCAAGCAGTATGATTGGTTGCAAGATTTCAATCTGCACCAAAGGAGACACGTGCAAGCCATAAAAAGAATATTCATATATTTGAAGGGCACATTGGACTTTGTCTTTTGTTATTCAAGAAGTAAGGCTTCACTCTAACAACATATATATATGCAGATTGGGAAGGAGGTATTGATGACAAGAAAAGTACCGGTGGAGGAGCATTATTTCTAGGAAACTATCTCGTATCATGGTTGAGAAAGAAGCAAACTTCAATTTCTCTATCCACAACAAAAGTTGAATATGTTGCGGTAGTAGCATGTTGCAAACAAGTTATGTGGATGAAGCAAACACTGAAGGATATGAAGGTAGAATATGATCAACTGATATCAATCATCTACGACAATAAAAGTGCAATCAACATTTCAAATAATCTTATTATGAACTCAAAGACGAAGCATATTCCCATCAAGTACCACTTCCTAAGAGAACATGTAGCCGAACAAATTGTCAAGCCGAAATAGATTTCCAGAACAGGTTGCAGATATTTTTACCAAACCCCTTCCCAATGACACATTTGAATATCTCATATAGAAGTTGGGAGTGATGTCCCTTTCACCTCGTCAATAGATGGAAGCACAAGCTCAAGGGGAGAAACCCTTTTTCATTGATGTCAAAGGGGGATAAGTTGCAGACATAAGGAGAGTTGCAGACATGGGGAGTATTACAGAATTGACTAAGGGTTGCCATCAATGAAAAATGAGGAGATTTTTGGAAACATGATTGTCGTTGATGTCAAAGACAGGAGGAGATTCCAGATGTCCAAGATAAATATTGAAATATGGAGATTGTTGGAAATATTGTTCTTGTATTTTTGTGCTCAGTTTGGATACCCTATATTTGAAGGCCTTTTTACTTTGAGGACCTAGCTCAAATGGGAGCATAGGATATATGGTTGAAAAAATTATCCCGATACCTTTCCAATGGTATATGACACTCCCTCTAACGCCATAGGAATGAGGAGATATGAAATATTTTGTTAGGTCAACCTAGCCAAAAAGTACAGGCTGGCCCAACCAGTTTTACAAGTCATCCCCATAAGTGAACGTAGAAACACTATAAATACAGGATAGATGTGCACATTTGAAGAGTATCCAAGCAATACGATCAAGTACAAGTGCGCATAAGAGATATGAGGTGCACACGAGGAGCTAGAGAGTATTATTAGGGTCTAAATGTGCACAAGAGGATATAGAGAGTATTATTGGGGTCTAAATGTGCGCAAGAGGAGTTTTCTTGGAGTTTTAAGGGTGCACCATAAAGGACTAAGGTATATGATGTTGTAAAGTGCATTGTTTTGAGGTTGTGACAGTGCATTATAGAATTATATTCTGGGAATAATGCTATTAGGTTCGTTAGGGAATGAAGGATAAATTTGACTAGGGTTTGAAGCTATGTTTGGGGTATGAAGCAAGGATAAGCGTTGGAGCATGAAAGTTAAGGGTATGATAATGTTGTGAAATGAATGAAGTTTGAAGCATGAAGGTGAGGTCAAAAGTACTTTGTGTATGAAGATCTTGGATTGGTTCTTATAAAAGTCTTATTGAGTTAGTACTCACCTGAAGAGATTGGTGTCTCTAGTAGATTGGTGCCTACACAATATCTTGCCGAGTAGTTGCTTAGCTGAAGAGATTGGCATCTCTAGTAAGTTGGTGCCTACACAATATCTTGTTGAGTTAGTGCTTAGCTGAAGAGATTGGTGTCTCTAGTAGGTTGGTGCCTACAAGATTTGTAATAGTAGGTTGGTGCCTACAAACATTTATAAAGATAAGTTTTTGTGGTTTTCTCCCACAAGGGTTTCCAAATTAAACTCTATGTACTATGGTTTGAGTTTATATGCATTTAGTGTTAATGAATGGTTGATGAATGTTCATCTAAATAAAAAAGAGTCTTGTATTGATTAACCACCCCTCTTAGTATAAGCATACATTCAACAACTACAGATTATGCAATTTTATACCAAGCAAGACTTGGACCAAACAAAGTGTTAGATGCACATGGGCTTTGTTGATGCAAACTAGGTTAGAGATTTGGATCACAAAAGATCTACAAGTGTTTATATGTTTAACCTATTTGGAGGAGAAATCGATTGGATGAGCAAGAGATAGGTTGTAGTTTCACTCTCAATTATAGAAGTTGAATACATGGAAACCACCCATGCAAGTAAGAAAGCTATATGGTTATAGAGTCTGTGTTCATATATTGGGTTTGTAAAACAAGATGTAAGGTTAGATTGTGACAATCAAGGCAATCTTTCTAGCAAAGAATCACGGCTTAACATTCTAAAACGAAGAATATTGATGTTCAATACCAATTTGTGAGAGACATGGTTGATGAAATAAGGTGTTGTTGGTGAAGGTTGACACTTTGAAGACTGCGCCAGACACATTGATGATTTCTATTAGTACTGAGAAGCTCTCTTGGTGTAGAGAAACAATGTGCATTGTTGCCTTGAATTGTTGTTATTATAAATCCATGCCCCATGTTTGCAAAGAAAACAATAAGTAGGAGAATATTGGGAATGTGTTATATTCTTTGCATGGTTATCTCCATGCATTTTTTGTTGCATCGTGTGCACCAGGGGGTTGCAGGGGGGACAAATCCCCCAACCAAAATTTTAGAGTTGTTTTTCGTCTCTATTCAATTATACTAACTACCAT
The DNA here is from genome assembly GCA_032191745.1 of Picea mariana. NCBI lineage: Eukaryota > Viridiplantae > Streptophyta > Pinopsida > Pinales > Pinaceae > Picea > Picea mariana. The sequence goes on from JASDQU010102426.1 coordinate 191,724, forward strand.
AGTGGGTCTCATTTAATAATAACAACATAGTGGACCTAGTCCACCTTGCATTGAATGACCTCCACTATTATTACTCTAATGGGCCCTTTAGCTCCCCAATACACCTCTAGGGAGGATCCCATCAAAGGGTTTCTTAAATAATTGAATGAAGGTAAGTTCTCCACCCAAGATAACTAGATTTTATTATACTCCACTAATAAGGAGTTCATTCTTAGCATTCCAAAATGATACAAATTGAGATCAACCAAGAAGATGGAAGATGGAGGAGTTTCATGTGGATTAGTAGGAGGTTTGGTTCAAGATTAATATAATCATTGGGACAACTAGCTATTGGAAGAAAATCATATATAAACTTCACAAGAGAACACACTAAAAGGGATATTAACTCTAATAAGATGCAAATAATCATTATAGCCCTTAGAGCAGGGAAGGCCTAAAGTTGAGGTAAACGATTATTTTTAATCCTTAAATATTAGAGGTTTGGATAGTCCCACAAAAAAAATATCCTTGAGTATATTAGTAGAAATTCATAATTTGAATGCTATTATGATCCAAGAAACAATGCAAAAAGAGAAAGTTGTTAAGAGTAAATTAGGGAAAATGTTTACAGGTTTGTCCTTTGTGATCCTAGGAATGGTTAGAAAACTTCAGGGTATCATTACAAGATGGAAGTCTTCAAGTGTTTTGCATCACTCTGCTTCCCTTAGTAATTCAATCAAAGTTCGTTTCTCCAAAGTTGGGTAAGATTTATTATTTCCTCAATGTATACAATACCTTTAACCATCAAATTTTTTTTTGGGAGGGTTTGTTTAACAACGATGTGTTCCAAGAGAGGGAGGTAATATGTGGAGGAGACCTAAATTTTTTTTTTATGAAGTGAGATCAGGGGAGATGCAGGCATAATGGGTTCTCTAGTAGGATTCAAGTCCAAAAAGTTAGAGGAGAAAAACATACATGATGTAGATCCACTATAATTTTCCCCAACATGGAGGAACAATAGAAATGGTGTTATAAGTTTAGGAAAGAGGCTGGACATATTTTTGAACGTTGAAGAATTGTTAGAGGGCTTGGAGTATTTTAGGTCTTGGATAAGGGTGGGATGGTGCATCTGATTGTATGCCCATTTTCCTCCAGATTGACAATGGAGATATAATCCCCCCTATGCATTTAAAATTCGATGACTTTTAGCTTACGTGAAAAAAATAGAGAGATGATGTGCAAGTAGTGGAAACCTTATGAAGAGGAAATACGAGACTTTATTGTGCTTTAGTTCCGAGGAAATTTGGAAAAGATAAAATAGTTGACCATAGAATGAGGTCCAAAGGAAAGTTTAAGGATGCTAAAAAACTATATGTTAGAGGTGGAAGAGACCAAGCTAGAATCTTGCTACTAGAATAATAACACATGTTTTTTCAAAGAGGATGAGGAGAAAGAGGTGAACATATTGGAGGAGAAGAAGAAAACATCGTTAGGATGGGGGGAAGAAAAATGATGGCAAAAGAATGGGGCCACTTGGTTGTAGCAAGGAAACAAGAACACCATAGTTTTTCCATAGTTATGCCAAAATGAGGAAGTTTTCCTATCTAGGAGATTCAAAAGTATATTGCTGAAAAAGTTTCCAAATTGAAAGATATTTATGAGGAAGGGGTTTCTTATTTCAATTCCCTGTAAAAGAAAAGGATCCAAGGGTAAATATAACATATATTGTAGCCATATCCTCATTTTTCAATATATTCATATATGAAGATCAAAATGAGACTCTGATGGAGGCACTGAGAAGGGGAACTAAACATCTTTCACATTCCAAAAAATTAAAACCCCAAGCTAGATGGATGGCCCATCAAATTCTTCATTGGTTTCTACAAGATATTGGAGCATGCCTTGCTAAGGCCACTAGAAGAATCAAGGAAAAGTGGGAAGGTCCTTGGAGCTTTTAATGAAACTTCCCTAGCTATCAATCTGAAGAACGACAATCCAGTTTCCTTTGAAGACTTTAGACCCATGTCTCTATGCAATGCAATTTACAAGATAATATCTATAATCATAGCTCTATGTATCACATCAATCATCTCATCTACAATTTCAAAGGATCAATTTGTTTTTTTAAGTTGGAGATAAATCCATGATTTTGTGGGAATCACCCAAGAAGCTTGGCACTCTATAAAGATAAAAATGATTCCTTCCTTTGTGGTAACATTGGATTTGTTGAAAACCCGTGATAGTGTAATTTGGATTTTTCTTATAATCAATCTTATTGACGTTGGCATCAAGTTATATTTTGTAAGCTGGGTAAAGGCTTGTTTGGACTTTATTTCTTTTTTATGATTTGATCAATGGATCAACATCTAGTTTTTCTAATCCCACAACGAGCTTAAGACAAGGATGCCTCTCGACTCCTTTACTTTTCTTAATGGTTGTTGAGAGTCTAAGTAGGCATGTGAGCCATATGAGGGAAAGTGGAGAACTAATAAGGGTGTAAATATCTAGGGATTCTATTTTTTCTCATTTATTATTTGTGGATGATGTGTTGATTTTCAGGAATGGCATGAGTAGATATGCAAAATCCTATGAAAGTGTTTAGAAGATATTTAGGGATGGCACTGGTATGAATACTAGTTCTCAAAAATATTCTAGTGTAGTGTTCATGGCTCTTCCTTTTCATGAACAAGTCATAAAAATGATGCTCCCACTTAAGGTCATACCCTTTGATAATGGAATGAAGTACTTAGGGTTTGAGATGAAACCAAATGCTTATGGTGGGAAGCACTAGATATGACTCTATAAAAAAATAAAATTGAGGATTTCAACATGGTGCAATAAATGTCTTTCCCTGGGAGTCAGACTTACTCTAGTTAAGTCTATTCTAGAGACAATTCTAATTTATTGGTACAACTTAGGTTACACTCCCAAATGCATTTTGAATCAAGTTAGAAAATAATCCTCCAATTTCTTGTGGATAGGAAGAAGAGAAAAATAAGGCATGCCTCTATTTAAATGGTCGAGGTTGGATAAGCCCAAGAAAATGGGTGGTTGGGGTCTTGAGAACATACACTTGTTTAGGGAGGCTTTAATAACTAAATGTGTATGGAGTTTGTTATGTTCAAAGGGGATTTGGTAACATGTGTTGAAGAAGAAATATATTGAACACCTATCTTTGGAAGAATAGATCCAAAATCCCATAAAAAAACTTTAAGAATGATACAATATTTTGTAAAGTGATGACAATTTCTTTTCCATTGGTGGGTAGTGCCATATCTTTGAAGGTAGGGAATTGAAAGATAGTTATTTTGGGGTAAGATCCATGAGTAGGAGGGTAAAGACTCTACAAATTATTAGAATATTTAAGGATGAACCTCAATAGTGAGGGTTATATACCACTAGAATCACTTTTCTCAACTGCACTTGGCATCAATGGAGGCCTAGCTGGAAATCATATTTAAATCTAGGGATTGAATGAGGAACAAAAGGTATTTCAACAAGGTTTGATTAATGCTTCAATCATGCTAACTAATGAGGAGGATTCCTAGGTTTGGATTGTTGATGTTTGTAGCATCAAACAAGTACTGCAACATTGGTTTTGTGTCTAACTTGTGGAAGTCGTCATTAATACCTCTCAAGACTTAGGAAATTCACTTTATTAAAGCAATTATTAAAGTGAATGCCTTTTTAGAATTAATTGAGTTTAATTCAATTAAATGCCTACGTTTTTGGCATTAGTGAATTAAATTAAATCATAGCCATTGATCTAAAGTATTGGTGAGATCTAATCTCACCAATTGATCACTTTGGACATATAGGGTTTTGGATTTAGGGTAAACTCGACATTATAAAAGGCAGCTAAGGGGAGAGGAGGAGACACACAGAGAGTGAGATAGTCAAATCTCATTGTATTGGGTGGAGAAGGAGTTTCATCCAAGTGTGAGTGGGCAGGGTCCAATGAAGGGAGTAAGGGGTAGCAAAGGAGTAGCAACCAACAAGATCGAAGAACAAATATTGAGGTGTGATATGATATTTTTCTATAAGATCAAAGGATATAGCTTGAGGTGTGATAGGTTGTTTTGTTGTTTTGTATTTTTCCTCAGTTGGGCCATTTCCCAGGATGGGAGCCCATATTTTATAATAAAATCATTAAGGTACTAGTTTTACCTTAAGGGTTTTTCCATGGGTGCTGCGCAAAATTGTGGTTTCCTAGTTATTGTTTTTGCTAATTTATTTATTTAGATCCTAAAAATTCAGTCATGTTTTTTATTCAATAAATCTGCAGTAATAAGTTTATTACAACAAGGCATTTGCTATGAAATAAGTTATCTGGTGTTGGGTGCGAGATTTAACATGGTATCAGTGCTAGATCTTTGAGGAGGAAGCCAAGGTTGCGCATATACAATGACTTCTTGCAGGAACAACAATACAACAAGTGGGAAAATAATTAAAACCCTCAAGAAAACATTTTTTTGTAGATATAAATTTGTTTTGAGGGTTGTACAACTGTAGATCTAGTGTTGTAGTAGGGTAATACAACCATATCTTCCATACAATAGGGTTGTACAACTGCAAGAGAAACTGTACAGGTTGTACAACATGCGACAATAGTCTGTATAGTCCATACAGGTTGTACAACAATGGTTGTAGGTAGTGTGGGGACGTACAAGGCCACAAATAGCCCCAACAGGCCATGGGCAACTGCTAAGGGTTGCAGACAGTTGTTAAGTGTCGTAGGAAGGCCTAGGGAGGCCGTTGGAAGGCTCAAGGAGGTCGCGGGTAGGCACATGAAGGTCGTGGGCAGGCTCAAAAAGGACATGAGTAGGCCAAGAGAGCCTCAGACAACTGCAGGAGACCTAGAGCAATAGATTTGGGATGCTGAAAAATTTATGTGAAAAAGTGTTGGGTGGCTTGTTGAGTAGTGGTAGAATTCTGGGCAACTAGCAGAAGAGATCAGATCAGTTTTGGTGCTTGACGGACTAAGCACATAGTTCTTTGCAGATCTAGAAATGACAATGTCTTGTCTCAGGTTTGAAGATGAGTTGGATGGAGCATCAGATTTTCTCTGTTAGAAAGCAAGGGTGACCTTACTATTAAAGGAACATGACCTGTGGGAGATCACAAAGAAGGTTGTTCCTACACCGATTGATGCAAAGGAGAAAGAGGCTTTCGTGAAGAAGGACATCAAAGCCTAAAGAGTTATCATGGATGTCATGAAGGATCATTTGATCCCTCACGTGGTAGAGAAGTAGTGGACTAGAGAGATGTTCAAGGCTCTAGTGGATTTGTTCCATAGTGATAACTTGAATAGGATGATCATCTTGAAGAACAAGCTCATATCCATCTAGATGTCAAGTTATGACAATGCCACCAGTTACTTCACAAGGATCACTAAGACTCATGATCAACTTGCAGCAATTGGAGAGAAAGTGGACGAGGCAAAACTTGTGAATATGACATTGAATGGGTTCACGAAGACTTGGGAACCATTTATCAAGGGGATCTATTCTTGAGAGAATCTTCCAGATTGGAAGAGGCTTTGGGATTATTGCATCTAGCAAGAGACTCGGGAGGAGTCTAAAGCATGGAAGCAAGAAGAAGGATAAGAACTCTTGGCTCTGGTTGTCCAAGCCAAGGGGAGAAAAGGACAGGGCTGTAAGCAAGGAGGGAAGAAGGACTTGAGCAAAGTCAAGTGCTTCTCATGCCACAAGACAAGGAACAATGCATCATAGTGTCTGGAGAAGAAGAAAGGTAAAGAGAAGACTCAATATGTAACAACAATTGTAGAAACACAAGTTAAGGAGTTTGTTGAGAAGTTTGAGAAGGACTTCTTGTTGGTCTATTGTCTTTTTGGCACAATTTATAAAGGTGCCTGGTACTTGGATAGTGGTGCATCTCATCATATGACAAAGGCATGGGAGCTATTCAGTAGTCTAATGATGTAGTACTCGGGATCTCGTATGGATATTGGTGATGATGTCAAGTCTATACTTGATGGGAAGGAAACTATTATGTTCCATATTGACTTAGGAGGATCATTAGAGGCTTAGGATTTGCTTTATGTCCTAGAGCCGAACAAGAATTTTCTCTTACTCTTAGCTCTGGAGGACAAGGTTTTTGCAGTCTTGTTCTAGAATGAACAAGTGCTCATACATTCAAAGGGATCTAGCCCTGACACAACAATGAGCATTTGTGTCAGAGAGGGCACGGTATACAGGTTGTAGGGAAAGACTGTTAGTGGGTCCAAGGGGATCTTGGATCATGAATCATGAGGCTCTGAAGGGTGAGCATAGTTCACAAACTTCCAGTGTGGGGATTCAACCTTCAGATGGGAAGAGGGAGTTATCCCGTTCTATTTATGTTAGAATACCTAGTTGGTATGAGATGACATTGATGAATGCTTAGGAGAATGAGGAGGCTCCTAGGAGTACAAACAAGGCAAGCAGACCTATGATACTTCAAGGATTCTGATACTTCCAGTTTTCAGGGAGCAATTGACTAGCAGGGTTGGAGGGATGCCAGTGTGAAAGATGTGTGCGACATTGTGTTAGGGTGGGAGGGAGAACCAGTTCCTAGTGGCTCTTCGAGAAGTAATTTTCTCTCTAAGAGAGAGTGTTGATGTTTGTAGCATCAAACATGTACTTCCACATTGGTTTGAATCTAACATGTGGAATTCGTCATTAATACCTCTTAAGACTTAGGAAATTCACTTTATTAAAGTAATTATTAAAGTAAATCCCTTTTATAATTAATTGAGTTTAATTTAATTAAATGCCTAAGTTTTTGGCATTAGTAAATTAAATTAAATCCTAGCCATTGATCTAAAGTGTTGGTGAGATCTAATCTCATCCATTGATCACTTTGGAGATCTAGGGTTTTCAATTTAGGGTAAAATCAACATTAAAAAAGGCGGCTAAGGGGAGAGGAGGAGTGTTAGGAATCAAATATCAATATAGCAAAGAAAAGCTTCAGAATAAGTACTCAACACCTTGAAAAAGAGAGAAATTCAGATAATAAGCCTCTTCGAGGGGGCAACCTCCTTATGCCCACATAAATGTCCAAATACAAGATGATTTCGAATGAAAATGTCTCCTTGGTATATATAGGAGACTAGGAGGTATAATTCCAACTAATGGACTAAATCCAACATAAATAAAATAACATTACTAATGTAATATTCCCCAATTAAGGGGTAATGAGCCACTATTTAGGGCTTAACATGCCCCTCCCTTTGAGACAAGTGTTGTCTGCAATGCTTGAGTAACTCTGGATGCTTTTGTATAAAAGACTCATCTTCCCAAGTGGAATCTTCAGCTGATAGTTTCCTCCATTTAATGAGATACTCTGAAATGGATCTATTCCTCAGCTAGCAAATTCTTGTGTCAGTGATGGCTTCAGGCTTCAATATGATTTTTCCTTCCTCGTCAAGTTCTGGCAATATAGTTTGAACTAGGATCTTTTCACCTATAACCTTCTTTAAGCATGAAACATGGAAAACTAGGTGTACTCGTGAAGATGCAGACAACTCCAATTTGTATGCCATAGTACCAATCTTTTGCAACACCTTATAAGGGCCACAATACTTTGGTGATAATTTATTATCCTTCTTGGCTTGCTTGAGGGACATATGTTTTTATGGTTGTAGTCTTAAAAACACCCAATCCCCTACTTCAAAACTTCTTTCACTACGATGTTGATATGGTTGTTGTTTCATGCGATTCTGTGCCATGGTCAGGTTGTCCTTTAATATTTGGAGAACTTGTTGTTGATGGTCGATGTGGTCTTCCACTTCTTGAACCTTAGATTTTTCTTTTAGAGAAGAAGTGATGGAAGGAGGGTGGTATCCATCAACTGCCATAAATGGTGTCATTTTTGTTGCAGTATGAAAGGAAGTGTTATACCACCATTCTACCAAGGGTAACCATTTGAACCATTGTGTTTGTTTATCAGAGACAAAGCAACGAAGGTAGCCTTCCAGAAATTCGTTCACTATCTCGGTTTGTCCATTAGATTGACGATGATAGGATGCTCTATGAACCAATTGGGTACCCAAACAAGAAAATAATTATGTCCAAAAATATCCAGTGAAGATGGGATCTCTGTCACTTACAATAATCTTTGGGTTGCCATGTAGCTTTTGAACTATCTCCATGAATGCGGTGGCAACTGTACTGGCTTTGAAGGGATGAGAGAGTGCACAAAAGTGTGCATACTTGGTCAGTCTATCAACAATCACCATGATGACACTCTTTCCTTCAAACTTCAGTAACCCTATGATGAAATCCATGGAAACCTCCTCCCAGCATTGACTTGGGATGGCTAATGCTTGTAAAAGACCCGGGGTCTTAATTGTTTCCACCTTATTTTGTTGGCAAACCAAACATTCTGCCACAAACCTTTGAACATCTGTTTTAAGTCCATCCCAAAAAAATTCCTTCTTGACCCTATGGTAGGTTTTCAAAAATCCTGAGTGCCCTCCTACTAGAGAGGTGTGCAATTCCAATAGTACCTTTTGTTTGAGTTGGGAGTTCTTACATAAATATAAGCGATCTTTGTACCATAGTGAATCATTTTTCCATGTAAATGTATCTGATGCACTGGAATCTTGCTGCAACCTTTGAATGAGAGCCCACACTTTTTCATCATTCTTCCATTCATCCCTTGCTTCTATTATCCAATCGGGTTGGATGATCAAGATAGCACAGAGAAAGGCCTCAACATCTTCATCATTTCTTGAGAGTGCATCTGCCACAACATTTTGCTTCCCTTTTTTATATACGATTTCAAAATCATAACTCAATATCTTGGTTACCCATTTTTGTTGTTCTTATGAAGATAGTCTTTGTTCCAAGAAGTATTTAAGACTATCATGATTTGTTTTGACCTTGAAGTGCCTACCTATTAGGTAAGGATGCCATTTCTTCAATGCATGTAATATTGCCATCATTTCCTTCTCATAAATGGGTTTGTGTAAGTCCTTTCCCTTGAGTGGTCGAATTTCAAAAGCCAGGGGCATTCCTTCTTGCATTAGGACAACACCAATTCCATTTCCCGAGGCATCACATTCCACAATAAAGGTTTTTGTGAAGTATGGAGTGGTCAAGACAGGAGATTTGCACATCACCTCTTTAAGTTGTTCAAAAGCTTTAGTTGCCTATATAGTCCATGAAAATGCATCCTTCTTAGTTAGTGTCGTTAAAGGTGCTGCTATTCTTCCATAGTGTCGAACAAAGTTGCGGTAGTAACCTGTCAAACCCAAAAATCCTCTAATATTCTTCAATGTTTTGCGAATTGGCCAGTCCATCATGGCCTTAATATTGTTAGGGTCTACCTTGACACCTTCAAAAGATACAATATGACCCAAATTCTCTACCTCCTTCACTCCAAAGGAACATTTGGATGGTTTGGCATATAGTTGGTGCTCCTTTAGTAGTTGTAGCACCTTGTCAACATGTCACACATGATCCTCCCAAGACTTGCTATAGATTAGTATATCATCAAAAAATACTAACACAAATTTTCGAAGGAAGGGCTTGAAAATGGAATTCATCAACCCTTGGAATGTGGAAGGTGCATTTGTAAGGCTAAAAGGCATGACCAAGAATTCATAATGGCCTTCATGAGTTCGGAATGTTGTTTTTGGGATATCTTCTTCCTTCACTCTAATCTGATGATACCCTGAACGAAGATCCAACTTTGTGAAATAGATTGATCCATGTAGTTCATCTAACAATTCATCAATGATGAGAATGGGAAACTTATCTTTAATAGTGATCTTGTTGAGCTCTCTATAATCTGGACACATATGTCATGAGCCATCTTTCTTGAATACCATTACCACCGGTGTAGAGTAAGAACTTTGGCTATGTCTAATAATGCCAACCTCTAACATTTATTCAACCATGCGCTCAATTTCACTCTTCTGGGCATAAGGGTATCTGTATGGACTGATGTTAGGAGGAACACTCCCAAGAATTAGGTGAATATCATGATCATGATTTCGAGTGGGTGGAAGACCTTTGGGAATATCTTCAAATACTTTGGAATGCTTATCAATGATCCCTTGGAGATCTAGAGGAATAGATGGCTTAGATGTTTGAACATCTAGTGAGCATAGTTGTGCAATAGCACATTGATGCCCCTTTTTCAATAATTGTGTCATGCCATTAGAGCTTATCACCTTACCGGGTTTCCCTGTGATACCTCTTAACTCAATTTTTTTAGCTTCCAATGAAAATTTCATGAAAAGTTTTTGAAAATTAGAAGCCACTATTCCTAATGATTGTAACCATTGGATTCCTAGTACAACATTAGCACCACCCATGGGTATAGAAATCATTGGACTATTCATTACATATTCCCCCATAGTAAGATTGATCTTATTGCATTTTCCTGAGCAAATGATAGTTCCTCCATCTGCAATCATTACTTGAAACTTTGGCACTGGATATACAAAGCAATTGAGAGCTTTGGCTAATTTATAGTGAATGAAATTATGGGTACTGCCAGAATCAATTAGAACTATTACCTTTTTCTTTTTGATATATCCTTCAATCTTGAGGGTTTGAGGAGTGCTAATTCCTGCCAATGCATTACACTATATCGTGGGAGTCAACTCTTCAGACGAAATTGCTTCTACGTTTTCATCTTGAGATGGTTCTTGTTCTTATTCCTCTTCACAATCTATGTAGAATAATTTCTTCTCACCACACTTATGTCCCTTACTGTACTCGCTGTCACAATTAAAGCATAAACCTTTTTCTTTTCTTTCCTCCAATTGTTGAGGTGTCAACCTTGTAGGTTGAGGTGTTTTAGAAGAAGGAGCATTATTCTCTCTATAGATGTTAGGATTGGTCCTTCTAGTATCCATAGCCATATATTTACTTTCAACATTTCTTTCCACCCTAAATGCATTCTCCAATGATTTGGGTTCCCAAAGGCGAACCTCATATTGAATGTTATCCTTTAAAGTTCTTATGAATACATCAATCAAGTGCTCATATGGAATATCTATTACCTTTATATTCAATCTTTGGAAGTTCTCAATGTGCTCTGTAAATGAACCCTTTTGCTTGAGATTTATCAATTGGCTAAAGAAGGTATTGTTCCTTGTATCCTCATAGTGTGCTATCATTTCTTCCGTGAAAATTGGCCAAGTGACGAGTGATTTATGAGAACAAAACCATCGATACCATACAAATTGATAGGGTTCTAAATATAAAGAAGCAATTCATACATTTTGTGTATGTGGAACATTATGTAGATCAAAGAATTGCTCCATCTGAAGTATCCATGTGATTGGGTCCTTGCCATAAAAATTCCTCATATTGATCTTAGGAACGTGGTTGGTATTCAACCCAAAGTTGGAGTTTCTCCATTCTTGATTCACCTTCCTTGTGTCCTCATCATGAATTTCATGGGACACATTTTCACTTTCAGGTGTCCTCTCTATTAGGAAAATTTTCAATCCTTCCATGATCTCCCCTTTTAAACCATACATCTTAGTATTTATTGCCTCCAACTTAGCTTTCGTTGAATCCATCATCTCTTGTAGTTCATATTTTTTTACTGTCTTCTTTTGTAAATCATTTATGTCCCTACCCATTTCTTCACCTTCATCAAGAGTCCAAGTAGGATTGTTGGTGTAGAAGTTCCCTTTTTTGGCCCTAAATAGTGGCTCATTACCCCTTAATTGGGGCATATTAGATTAGTAATGTTATTTTATTTATGTCGGATTTAGTCCATTAGTTGTAATTATGCCTCCTAGTCTCCTAAATATACCAATGAAACATTTTCATTTGGAATCATCTTGTATTTGGACATTTATGTGGGCATAAGGAGGTTTCCCCCTCGAAGAGGATTATTATTTGAATTTCTCTCTTTTTCAAGGCATTGAGTACTTATTCTGAAGTTTTTCTATGCTATATTGATATTTGGTTCCTAACATATGGTTTCAGAGCTCAAGGTCTTGGGGTTTCGCTGCTACATATGAGACACCTTGGAATTTTCGCTATAACTTTTTTTCTACAACAATTCAGAAGGAACATCTTGGAGGATATTTATTAGACAGATCAAGGTATGTGGGATTAAAATTTCATCTCCTGAGGCCTTACACTTTCGTAGATACATCCTTTTTAAGATAATGTTCTGGAATCATCCTGAATTGAGACATTGCAGAATTTTTGCTATAAATTTTTTTCTGTAATGGTTCAGACCCTGAACTCCAGAGGATATTCACAGAAATTAGTAAGGTATCTGTGGTAATAGTTTCAGCTTCTGGGTCATCTTACATTTGTAGATACACCCTATGGAAGATAGGGTATCTGAGTAGTCCTATTGACTAGTCTCAAGCAGGTGTTCCGGGTAAAACAATCATAACTTCTTCCTAGAGTATTCAAATTGAGTGAGACTAGTTTCATTGGATATTAGACATCCCGTAGTGGTTCTAGTACGAGTTTCATAATTTTATATCAATTATTTTGTGCGGGGCACGCTATACAAGTGAGATCTCCCGGAAAGGCCAAAAATCAACAAGTTGTGGGGAAGTTACCATAAATTCCACTTGGCACATCCAATTTTGATCAGACCTATGGAATTACAGAGAGAAATTCAGATAATAAGCCTCTTTGAGGGGGAAACCTCCTTATGCCCACATAAATGTCCAAATACAAGATGATTCCAAATGAAAATGTCTCCTTGGTATATATAGGAGACTAGGAGGTATAATTAGAACTAATGGACTAAATCCGACATAAATAAAATAACATTACTAATGTAATATGCCCCTATTAAGGGGTAATGAGACACTATTTAGGGCTTAACAAGGAGACACACACATAGTGAGATCTCATTGTATTTGGTGGAGAAGGAGTTTTATCCAAGTGTGAGTGGGTAGGGTCTGAGGAAGGGAGCAAGGGGCAGCAAAGGAGTGCCAACAAGATCGAAGGACATATCTTGAGGTGCGATAGGCTATTTTGCTGTAAGATCGAAGGACAAATCTTGAAATGTGATAATCTATTTTGTTGTTTTGCCTCAATTAGGCCATTTTCCCAGGATGGGAGCCCGGATTTTAAAACAAAATCATTAAGGTACTAGTTTTCCCTTAGGGATTTTTCCAAGGGTGTTTACCCAAAAAATATGTGTGAAAAATTGTGGTTTCCTAGTTATTGCTTCAGCTAATTTATTTATTTAGATCATTAAAATTCAGTCATGTTTTGTATTTAGTAAATCTGTAGTAATAATTTTATTACAACAAGGTATTTGCTATGAAAGAAATTGTTGAGTGTGTGAAAATTTAACAAGCAAACCCCCTTGGAGGGTACTATACATTGAGATTAGGTTATGCAATGTCATTCACTCCTTTGATTAATGATGAAGGTTGTTGGTGGTAGTCTAAGGTTGGAAGTTAAAAGTCCCAATGAAGGTGCATATTTTTCTTTCATTGGACCTCACAAACAAAATCTTGACTTGGGACAATTTTTAAAAACGGTCTTGGTAAGTTCCAAGATTTTGCTAGCTTTGTAAGGAAAGCAGGGAATTTGTCACTAGTTTGTTCTTATCTTGTCACTTGTCTAAATCAATCTAGGATGCAACAAAGGTTAGCACAATAGGTAAGGGATATTGGAGTGGTGATTTAGTGGATCTAACATTAGAGAGATGGTTTGACAACAAAGAAGTCTCTAAACACCCTTCTCTTCCATTGATGATACTTTGGGAAATCTGGTGTGATATGAATAATTCTTTGTTTAAAATATCTTTGGTGTCACTTGTGCAAGTACTATACAATTATTCAAGTTTAACAAGGTTGAGAGGAAAAATAAACAAATTTAGGTAAGTGGATTCATCCTTCCTTTGGGATTTCTTCGATGGGGCATCGAGGGGAAATCTTGAAGATTGCAGTGTTAGGGATCTTCTCTATTTATTGGATGAGAACTAGTTCTCATTCAATTATGGGTTGGGCAGAGGAACCAATAATTGGGTTTCACTTAAGTTGGTGTTTATTCTTCTTACCATGGAAATATAAAAGGATATAAATGATGGTTAGATTTATTGGGATTGTGGCATTGCAAATATCCTTCTTGGATCACTCGACTAAGAGATCTAAAATAAAATTTCAATCTCACTTCATTCACTCACATCTTCAAAGAGAACAATGTTGGGGATGATGATTTGACCAAGAGGGTGGTGGACTCAAAATTGATATTACTTATGGTAACCAAACATAGGGGAGGGGAGTATATCTCCCTCCCTCCTAGACATTTTTTCTTCTAACCTGTAATTTGCTTTTAAGTCTACGATGGATCGATTTTTGGTTGTCTTTCTATACAATGTTGAAGGTTTTCTACACATTGTAGTGCGGTTTTTGTTTTAGAATCCTAAGTATAGTGTTCAAGGTCATGAATATAGACCATTCTAGATTATATTGTCTCAATGCCTAGGATATTACTTTAAATGTTTAGTTCATGTTGTAGGTGATAACATTGATTAGGTTTTTTTATGTCATTTACAACATTTGTTGAATATATCATTAATTATTTCTACTATAATTAGAAAATGGTACAACATTTTCCTTGGACATACATATGTTTTTCCTTAGAAACACACACACACACAAACATACATGTGTGCATTGCACTATGGTCTAGTGGCAACTTGGAGTGGTTATTGTGACAATGACATGGTTCAAATCCTTCTGGGCATGCTTCTTCCCTACATGGGGTTTGTTGATTGTGGATTTGATATTGATGTAGCCTTCAAGGAATTATTGATTATATAAAATGTGGCAATATTTTCTTAAGTGTAGGAAGGTGGGACAAATTATTTCCTACTTTACCATCCCTCAAAAATACAAGTTCTCATTTAATATATATATCATTGAGGTTAGCTCAATAATGGTATATTCTCTTGTGCAAAATTTCACAAAAGTCTCGAGATCAACTCCTATCAAGTCCTTTGGGGTTACTAGCAAGTATTTTTGGCTGACAATTACTACCTTCCTCCATCCAAAAAACTCCTATTGAATCCTTTGGAGTTACTAGCAAGTAGTTTTTGCTGAAAATTACTACCTTCCTCCATCCGAAAAAATTGAGGAGGAGAGGGAAACTCTATAAAGCATTGACAAGGTATCAACACCTTCTTCCAATATACATATAAACAATTGGATACATGGAAGTTTCTATGGTTTTAAAATATTATCTCTTCTATTCAAACTTCAAAGGAGAATATCTAAGGTTTGTGTCGACACTTCAAATATTCCTCTATATGAGGCTTTGAAAAAACACAAAGCTTCTTAAATCACCATTAATAGCTCTAAATCTTCATCTTTCTCTATATTTACACCATCCAAAAATGATATACATAGATTAGAGTCCATCTAATGTGGTTATTTGGTTTGTACAATTCTTTTAGTGCCAACTGAGAGCTTTGTAAGTTGTAGAGGGGTTTTAATAGCAAATTTTGGAATCCCTCATCTCAACAAGGTATATAAGTGAAACATTGAGAAGATAAGAGTTTGATACTCATCCTTATGCCATATTATATATTTTCTTTTAAATTGTGTTTAAATAAATTAAATATTTTCATTGTGTGATTGTAAGGCTATGAAATTGTAGGGATTTAAGAGATATGATTGAATTATATCCACACTTTTGATAACTGAAATTTGCCTTTTAATCATTGGAAAATGTTAATGTGACCTTTTGAGATACATTACCCTTTATCTTTTGAGAAGTTTGGAGTTGTTTTTTCTTTTTATAAGTTTTAAAATGTGTTACTATCATTCATATAATTAAAGAGTTATGATCTTTTTTTGTCAAAATAATATTGCAAAGCTTTTTTCAACTTCATGGAAATGGGCACATTAAAGTGGTAAATCAAGTGAATTTTCTTCAAAAACTTTTAATTTCTATTAAGAACATTAATGTTATTAATTTGTGTGAACATAAATTAGAGGACAATGCAAATATTTGCTCGTGACTTTTGTGTTTGATAAAAACATGGAACATCATTCCAGTGTTATTGTAGAGAAGGAGAAGAGGCAGGAGGGGATACTTTATAGTCATAGAAGCAATTCCTAGACACCACAAAATAGGCATATCACACTATTGTTTTAAATAGACACACACACAACATGTCTTGTAGAGGAGGGGTACATTGAGAAAAAAAAAAACATTCTCACCTTGTAACCAATCAACCATTATGTTAGTATGACACACCACTCCCTTATGGTTGCCCCCATTGCCTACAATACATCTTACTTTTCTCTATACAAACACATATTTCTCATCCAAACTATGGAGTGCAACTTATGCAATCAAAAAGTGCAAGGTGTAGGCAGAAGAGAAACCAATCAATCATTTTGCACATATTGAATTAAATCGGATGCATTGAAATTCACATAGATCTATCTTTACCGCGTATCTATTAAATACTAACAAATAAAAAAATTAGATGCAAATCTCTCATCACTTAAAAGATCATGATAAGATGGATTTATGATTACAAATAAAATTATGTTTACTATTTTTATTTCTCTTTTGTTAACTTTTTATTTTATTTTAATGTATTAATGTTATCTACCTACTATTACATGTAACACATTTCATATTGTTAATTGGGTCTAGCCCTTGTTCTTCTGAGAGGGAGTGTTATCCTCCATACCTAGGTTATATTCTAGTATGTGACATGTTCAGCTCACTATGAGCATATTATTGTAAATACTCTAAAAAAATCTAGGATACCATCTTCAAAATAAGGAAAAGTACCAAAAAAAAACACATTTCATCCATTTAAAATGTAAAATGCACTTCATTTTTCCCAATTCCATAAAAAATAACCATAAACATTTTTTCTTATAAATACCAAACATAAAATCAAAAAAAAAAAACACATAGTTGCTGAGGGATTTTTACCCTCTAAACAATGCTTACAACACATGGAAAGGTATAAAGTAGGTTAAAGAGTTGAGATAAGTAACTTGTCACTTTTCTTAGTGCAATCAAAAAATAAGTAATATTTCTTACGAATCTAGGTTAAAGAAAATAGTGAAACAAGTACCACTACAGTAGATATGTACATGTCATAATTGTTTCAAATTAGTGAAGATCATATTAAGTATAGCAAGATATCAAACATGTGATCTATTAAATAAATTTATCTATGGTTGTAAAAATAAAATGAAAACGTTAAATAATGTATGCACTGTCTCATAGAGTTATTTATTGTTGTATAAAAAAAAGTGGGAGCATTAAATAAAATAAAGTGGAAACATCAAAATAAATAAAACGGAAACATCAAACATGTTCTAAATAAATAAAATGGAAACAATAAACAGATGCTACAATGTGTTTGTGTTTGCCGATTAGATGGAGGCATATATAAAGTCCTATTTGATGTTGGTTGATTCACATATTCCAGTCTTTGTCTTAATGACCTATCTTTAGTCTATTCCTTTTAGGAAAACGACTGTCCTATCTGAAGTTTCAATTTAAATGTCATTGAAAAACTTCATATATTCAGACCTTTAAATTTTGTATGATAAACAAAGATGCGTATGTCATTGCCTGCTCTCATTTCTGCATCAACATGAGTTTGACAGGTAGCTTTGTTATATGTATATGTGGGTGATTGTGCAGGTGTACTGAAAGAGATAGAGACGGCTTTGTACAAAGATAAAACTAATAACAAAGCCTAATCTTTGGAAGCCATTAATCATCTACCAACTTGGTGATAGGAGGAAAGGATTCATAGTGTTTAAATCATTCCATTCATGGACATATTTATCATGGCCATCAAATTACATTTAGAGGATGATTTTGTAAGTTCATGGTGTCTGACATCAACGAAGAATTTAATTAAAAAACATCTTCTCTGTCAACTACCAATAACAAGTAGCTTTCTACTTCTCAAACTTCATCTTCATGCTATGCAGAATGCCAAAGCAAAATTTTCCCTTTTGAGGATGAGAATAAACAATGGCCATGCTCCTCATTGAAATTTTGAGGATGAGAATAAACAATGGCCATGCTCCTCATTGAAAGGAATGATGTTTCTGGATAATATTCTACTTGGAAGGGTAATAATAAATGGAGTATTGATTCATCCTTATGGGACTAGGAGTGTCATGACATCCTTTGCCACTAATATTGTTGGTAATATATGCTAGTTATAATATTCCAAAAATCAATAAAGATTTTAATAATAACAACACATACAATATGCTCCTTGGAATATTACATAGCTAGCCTCAATCAAAGCCTTGTGCTTTGGATTAAAACTGTTTCTCCATCATCAACTAATATTTCAACTTATGACATCTACAACATATCAATATAGTAGGAAAAAGCAATAATTGTAGGGAATATAACAGACCAGAGACAATCAATTCTACGTCCAAGAGACCGCACATCTGATGAGATTGTCAGAATACTTCTACAGGATGAGAGAAACCAACTCTGTAGAGAATAATTTTCATATTGACTTAGATATTACTAACTCACTTTTCTAATGAATAATATAGAAAATTTGATAGAAAGCCAAGTCTACCAAGAGGTGACACTGAAGCTACATTCCAAAATAAGTGGTATCCATCAAAGCTACAAAATGTAGCATCCTGTGTTTCTGAATTGAGAATAGATTTTAGCATGAAACTAGGTATAAAATAGCTGGGAAACATTTCTTGGCATGTATATTGATGAAAATTGAAAAGGAAATTTTCCAGTCCCCAAAATAAATTATTCTTAGTTGATGGAAACATATTTACCCACAACAAAAAACTCAGAGAAAAGAAGAGAAACATAAAACAAGGAAGATATAGGGGAGATAAGAAATCTAGAACCTTCACAGATAACAAAATTTCTAACTCACAATCTTAGTTTTCCTCTGTTGTTATGAATACACTTTCTCCATATCATAAACTTGCGAATGTTACATTTTGTATAGAGCTGATAAATCTACATCAAAAAATGAGCTGTGAAAGAATTAAAAAACATATTCTCCCTCTCAAATTAAGAAATCTAGAACCCTGACAGATAACAAACTTTGCAACTCATAATCTTAGTTTTCTTCTGATACTATGAATAAAATATATATAAATAATATGTGTCATTTCCCCATATCTTAAACTTTTGAATGCCACGTTTCATATAGATGTACATGTTTCGAAAGCTATACCATTTTTCTACTTCAGACAACATTGGTATCTGATATCAATTCTCAGAAGGTTGCTAAATCTACATTAGAAAATAAGTTGTGAAAGAATTAATTGTCATATTATCCGCTCTCAAAATTTTAATACCCAGACTAGAGTCTAAAACAATCCAATTATGATTGTTCATGCTCATTGACAGATGTATTGATGATGTAGATGCCAAACATGAAGATAAAACTCAGACAGAAGAGTATACAAATTGACAAGTGTATATATTCAATTCAAGGGCAATTTGGAAAGGCAAAACACAGGCAATGCCATTGTTAGAGGCATTGTAGTTGCAATTAAGAAATCTATAATTCGATAAAGAGATCAATTTAGTTGTGACACTTTATGTTTAACTTGAGACTGGGGAATCATAAAACACTTTACGAATAGAATTGAGTCCAAGATAATGAGGGGAAAATGAAGGACAAGAAGATCTCTCACAGGTGGAAGGAAACAATTCAGTGCGGAGAAAGATAATGAAACAATAAGAACATACTTGAGAACAATAGGTTCTGTTAGCTAACTCATCTTCTTGAGAACCATGGTAAAATTATCTACTTTGTCTCATAAGGGTTTATTATATAAAATACAACATTTAATTTGTTTTATTCATAAACTTGGAGACCAAGTTTCACAAGCATGCAACATTTTTTTATGTGTTTATCTTATTAACGTCACATGAAATTCAACATAAATGACACATGTCATCTAAGCTCATAGCAAGATACAAATTTTAACATTCCAAACACTAGATTATCTCCACTACAATTATAGAAGGATTAGAAAAGCAAAAAAACCCATGCTTATGACAACCTCGAGAGTCATTGTACTAATTAACAAAAAAAAGTGTTAGTGAATGAAGCAGAGAACAATGATGGACACAATAGATTGAATGAAGTAGAAAACAATGACAACAACAATAGATATAGACAAGACTAGATAATACATAGACAAAAAATAGAATATTCCCAAATGGATATGTCTTGAGTATATTCAGAGATACGTTTTTAAAAAGTAATGGTTAGGATTCGATATGAAAAAAAATATATTGTGCAATCTTATATCTACAATTTCTAGTACATCCATATAGCATCTTTAAGATAGTTCAAAATAAGACTAAGACCTGACATGTCCAAAATACAAAGCAATTCAAATAGTCTTAGTTTCGTGCTAACAAAAAAGGAAAACTTAAACCACATTAGAACACAAGAAGATTAAAATCTTAAGTGTAGGCTTGCTATGAGTCTATTTGAGTGCTTGAGTACATCCATAGAGGTAGTAGAGTATACTTGAACATGGAAAATCACAAATATGTAAAAAAATGATTTGATTTATCAAGTCATATGCAATGTGGCATTTACAGATTCACTATCACTGTTACTTTCAAGTGCCCAAAAACATTATCCAAGATTCTAAATGTTGCAAAGGAATACTGTCAACTATGTTGCTAGCTTCCAGAGATGGCCCTCAACCATGAGAAGCCATGAACAAAACAGCAAGTCTCATCAATTTGCATCACTTTCTTGGACTTGTCTAAGGTTGTTGATTTCTTCTTTACAGGAGACAATAAGAGAACTTGTCAAAAGAAAGAGAAATAAAACAAGTTAGAACGATTTTCCATATTATTGATCAATAAAGAAAATCAATAATTCGAGTTTTCTTTAGCATAAGCAAATTTCTCTAATTCACCTCTTTATTCATCCTATTTGCAATACCATATTGTCTTCATTTAGTGTAAATTTGTTGTTGACTTGGAGGTCATGTAGCATATAAACAATGTTTCCTGAAGATATATTTCACATGACATTTGTATCAATCGAGGAAGTAGATTGTTCAATATAGGTTCTCTAATGTTGCATTGTACAACAATGTTGTTAATGGTTATGATAATAACATTTATGCAATGTCTATAAAGAAAATGGAATTTTTGGTTGCATTTTACGCAATCAATTTTTGTATCTTCTATTAGTGAAGAAGCACTGGCTGGAGAATTGCAAATGGCACATACAAGTTCAAACGAGTTGAATACGCATTTGTTATTGTTAGTGTACCTTCAACCTATTTATATAATATTGTAATAATATATAAAACAACATAATACATATGTTTTTAAAAAATCCTATGGATGAAGTTTCTAAGTGCAGGTATATATCTATATACTTACAATATTTGTTGAGCTAGCTATTTTCTTCAAATATTGTACGACTTCTATTCTGAGCACTGTTTGTAAATGTTGATTGCGTTGTGCGGAATATCTTTTCTTTTACATATTTTCTCTTTGTTATGTTCTTGAACAAAATTAAAGGAAATTCTCCCTTTTGTAGTTGTTGTCCCATCGATGTAAAAAAATGTGCATATGTTTCGAACAATTGAAGTTGTAACATGAAACATTATGGTAACTATGTAATATGTTTGAAGAAATATAAACATTTAAAAGTAAAAGCATTGAATATGAAAGTTCTAACGCTGCTTTGTCATTTTTTGAATATGAAAGGAAAGAACTATTTATTGGTATGAGTTTTCATCTAACATAGACTCTTTTCTATCCTTCCATATCCCACGATGTAAGGTCCTAATATATTCCCCTAATATAATAGAAGGCCCTAGTTGAAGGTGCCCATCTTACTAGCATTTTGTATATGACCAAATTGATGTTACGATATATGTGAGAGGTATTAACCTCCATGTGTAACCTCTAACTAGATTAGAATGTTCTGGAAGCTAGAGAAACCCTAAACAGATGTGTAGAAACCCTAGAAGACATGTCGGCTCAATAAAAGAATTAATATTTAAGTAGTATCCTCTAAAAGAAGAAGTTGGCCTAGACAGGTGACAAAGAGCACTATAAATAGAGGGCGCTTGAGCTCTTTTGGTCATTTCACTCATTCACATCTCACACAAGTCAAGTGGTGCACAATTTTGGAGAAGGAGTGCAGTTGCAGTCACTGCAACTGGGTTGTTGGTCTTGGTTTCTGGTTTGTGAACTCTTTATTTGTTGCGTTATTATTGGAGAGAGAGAGATACACTATCTCTTGGTTATCTGTTGGGTCTGGTATTGCTTCCGAAATCATTCTATCTCTCAAGGTTACGGTAACAATGCTGCAAATTTCAAAGGTATGCACTTGTACATGTTTTTTCATGCTATATCATCAAGCAAAAGTATGAGTGTATTTTGCAGGGAATGTACAAGAGACCTTGTCCAAGAAGTGATCTTGGATTCGGTACATTTAGAGGAACAAGCAGTTGAGGCTTCAGGTTCCAGGTTTGATTGATCAATTTGAACATACCAAGGTTGATAGTTGCTACATTACAAATTGTGAAAGCAGTCTTTGAAAGGTTCTATTACTGCTAGATGTAATGAATACTTGATAGCATGTGAATACTATTGATATAGATGCTTATTGTACTTGTTTGCAAAATAAACCAACATCTTCTCTAGGAGATATTTCTTGTTCTCGAGCAGGTCACCTTGGCAATTCTATGATCCTTGTTACCGTAGATATGTTCCTATGAAAATGTTATTGGAAATACTTTTGCTCTTGTTGTTCTTGTTCCAGGCAGGTCATAGGCGATAGCTCTGAGAAGGAGCTAGAGTAACAATTGCAAACATAGAGCATATGACTCCATCAAGTGGCGAGGCATGTGATATCACCAAGTACCAATTCTAAAGGAAGTGTGGAAATAAATAGAAGTTTTAGACATTCGTTCATTCAGATGTGTGTGGACCAATGTCAACCTCCTCACTAAGCGAGAGAGTAGACCTCAGATGACTTCAAGACATTCTACATAAAGATCAGGATTAGGAGGGAGCTCACTACTCCCTACAATCCTCAACGGAATGGTATAGCAGAACGAAAGAACCGATCCATTGAATAATATATCAAGGTAATAATGAATGACCAGAATCTATCCATGCTCTATGGGGAGAAGCAACTATGACAACCGTATATGTTCATAATAGAAGTCCTCATCATATATTGAAGAACATGACTCCAAAAGAAGCTTTCTCCTTAAAGAAGCCAAGTGTTTAACACTTGAGGATCTTTGGTTGTCAATCAAGAAGAAAGAATGGAAGGAAGCTATGATGGAAGAATATCAATCCATCATGATGTATGGGAAATTGTGCCTAGACCTGAAGGAAAGTCTATAAAGTATCGATAAATACAAGGCAAGATTCATGGCTAGAGGGTTCTCCGAGCAGGAAGGAGAAGACTGTGATAAGACGTGTTTCCATATGTACCTCTATGTCTCTTGCAACATTCATGGGTTGGAGTTTACATCAGATGGATGTAAAGACTGCTTTTCTCAATGGAGTAATTGAGGAAGAAGTATACATAGAGAAACCTCAAGGCTTTGGGGTACACCCAAGAGAAACCAATATATAAAGAAGGCATTGTATGGACTCAAGCAAACTCTAAGCGCTTGGTGCACAACCTCTCATTGTTCAGTGTAAGAGGGAGTTAGCCTTTGAATTCGATATGAAGGATCTTGGTCTCATGCATTGTTATTTGGGACTAGAAGTACAACATAAGCATGGTGAAATCTTCATGTGGCAACAAAAGTATGTTGAAAAGATTCTTCAAAAGTTTTGGATGATGGATTACAAATCCATGGAAACTCCCATGGTAACAGATTTAACGAAGTTGAGAGATTATAATTTTGATCTAGTAGACTCTTCCCTATACCGGTAGTTGATTGGCTCCTTGATGTATTTGGTGAATACTAGGTTAGAAATTTGCTTTGCTATGAACACGTTGAGCCAGTTCCAGGTGGAACCTAGAAAAGAGCATTGGATAGTTGCAAAGCATATCTTGAAATATCTTCGTGGGACGATAACTTATGGTTTGAGATATGCCTCAAGAATTGATGTACAATTGCATGGATTTACTAATTCGGATTGGGCAAGGAGTGTAGATGATAGAAAGAGTAATTATGGTATGTGTTTCATTATGGGATCTGCTATGATATCATGGGATAGTAGGGAACATAAGTCTGTTGCACTCAACACTGCAGAAGCAGAGTATATTGCAACTTGTGATGCTAGTACGGAAGCAATGTGGCTCTATAAGCTAGTTTCTGGACTATTTGATCAGGTGTTGGATTCGACCATGATATATTGTGATAACCAGAGTTGTGTGAAACTCTTAGAGAACCCGGTGTTCCATGACAGGTTGAAGCACATTGAGATAAAGTACTATAGTCCAGAGGGGAGAAGTGGTTCTCTACTATATCTCCACCGGTGAGCATACTGCTGATATTTTAAAGAAGCCTTTATCCAAGATAAATTTTGCATACTTGAGGAACAAGCAGGGGCTCATGGAGATTGCTCCCTTGGTTGAAAGGGAGGATATGACTTCCGAGGTTGGGAGGGAGCATTGATATGTGGCATCATGGACTGTCAGTGAGTTGCAGATCTGTATCATGCTAGTACAACTTAGAGATGATCATACAACTTAGAGATGATGCTTGCATCATTCTAGATATGATCATGCTAGTACAACTCAGATATGATACAGATGGTTGGATTTGTTGATGCAATGGCATGAGGAGAATCGTGCTTGTACATATTATAGATGGACATACAAATTAGAGATGATGCTTGCATCATGCTAGTTATGTTCATGCTAATACAACTTAGAGACAATGCTGGTGAGCTGCATCATGCTAGATATGGCCATGCGAGTACAACTTAGATATGATGTATTGGCATACAACTTGCTAGATATTTCATGCTAGTACGAACTAGAGATGACCATACATCTTAGAGATGATGCAAGGGCCTCGTGTCATGCTAGTATGGATTATAGATGATCATACAACTTAGAGATGACACAATGAGGCATTGATCTACATCATGCGAGTACAGCTTAGAGGTGGCATACAACTTAGATATGATGCATTGACATCATTCTAGTTGTGTCATGCTAGTACGGATTAGAGATGATGTAGATGATACTCTAGATCACACCAGTACAACTTAGATATGGTGCATTCACATCATACTAGTACGGATTAGAGGTGATGCAACCGATGACATTGTTGATGTAGGATGATATCAGATGATATGATTTGATTGTTGTGGAGACTGTGTGTCTCTGGAAAATAGTTGTATGCTAATGTGGTGGATGTTTTTCACTAGTAGTGACTGTGTGTCACTGGTTAGTAGTTGTGTGCTACTAGGAGTGGTTATGTACCACTGGGCAGTAGTTGTGTACTACTATGGATAGACACAGTTGTGTTCTATTGGATGGCATTGTAGTAGTTGTATTCTACTATTTGATTTCCATGGAGACTACCACTAGTGTTGAAGATGATTTCCAGTTAGATGGATAATCAGTGTGCTGGTGGATAGACATTCTCCAGGCGGAGAATGGTCCAAGCATAACAGATTGTTGGTGGACAGACATTCTCCCTATGGAGAATGGTCCAGGTTGACAGATTGTTGATATATCATGGACTGGTATTTTCCTAAGGCACATATTGTGGCATGATTAGGAGAATGGTTCAATACCGATATTCTCCTGAGTCAAAGTTGTTGGCTCAATCAGGTTGAATAGTCCGCCTGTAATGTCCCCACTTTGGGACATCATTACATTGCAGAGGTTTATGAGGACCAGAGTAGCCAGATGGATGTTATAGCGAGTACAGGGATTATGGAGAGGCATTTTGGGATCTAGCTTGCATCGCTCATCCCATTTCATCATTATGATCCATTCCACACAAGTTGGATTTGGTTTCGTTGCATTCTGACGATTTCCAAGATTTTGAGCTATAAGTCAATTCAATTCACTGAAGAGGTCATTTTGGGCACATTACTTGGAGGAACCTCTCAGTGTAATAGCTCATTGGAATTGGAAGGAGAAACACTATAGGATGGGATGGATATAATTGACTTTTAGTGGCCATGGAAGCCACAAGGAGAGATAAGGCCCTTTTCAGAGGTAAAAAGGTTAATTAATTAATTAAAGTGATTTAATTAATTAATTAATTATTAATAAAATGAAAGTCACTTTGGAGGGAGAAGGTGAGAAAGAAGTATAAAGGAAAGGCAAGGTCCTCTATTCAATTCATTCATGTATGATTATCATTTTGATATTCGGCTTCTAACTAGAGGGCCCATCTCTTGGGGGTTTTGAGGGTTTTGACTTAACAAACTCTGGAGGACAATTCAGTGGTGAAAGATTCCACCTAGATTGTCCCAAGCTTGGTCTCGGGGATGCAATACTACTCCACACCATTCTAGTTCAGATTTACATCATTCCAGGAGGGTTCTACACCAGCCACAGGCACAGGAAGAGAAGGGGGGCACACCATTGGGGGTTTCCAGCAAGGGGGGTGCACCATTATTTGAGGGAAGTTCGTTCCAAGGGATTGGAAGGGCTTCAACAGATTCTAGCACCTGGGTTTTCATTGCAGGGGCTTGGCCATTAGATCTAGTTCATTTCAGAGGAGTTTCATGGTCCATTTGGGTTATTGGATGCATTGGACGAAATGGAGAGAAGGAGGGCAATTTTGAGATTCATATCTATTCCGTTTGAGGAGGTTATACATCAGATATGACCCTGAGACTTCACCTAGTGACTTGAAGTGTCTCGATCTATCTTTCTAGCAAGTTTCAGGGTATTTGGAGGCATCCTTCATCAGGGCTGAAATTCTAGGGTTTGGCAGTTTCAGGAGGGCGCAACTCCATTGGAGGATTCAACATTTGGAGGAGTTTCCATTGGTGTTTCGGTCTGAGATTTCAGAAGGGGATTCTACTCATCCCGATCTATAGTTAGACATATTTAGCATAGCAATTGGAGGTCTTTGACAGTAGGGACAAATTATTGAGGGTCTTCAGGGTTTCAACAGGATGTGGCATCTTCCAGCTTGAGGGTTTGGCACTTCATTCAGCCAGATCTACTCCTGCAACGATCTTCAATGGATATTCAACCTTTGGAGGCATGTAGTCTTCTATTTGAGCATTTTGTAGCAGCTCCTATATTCTAGCCATCTGATGTGCATTCCAGATCGACATCTTCATTGTAGCAAGTTCTTCTATTCATGAATAATATCATATTTGAGATGTTTTGGCTTGTCTATCATATTGCATATGGTTGAGGTATGTTCCATGATTGTATCTTCTTGTTTATTGTTGCAACACACATATAAATAATCAACTAAAACCCTAAGGCCGAAATCAAGAGGCCATCTTGCAAGTAAACACATGTAAACAAGTAGATCATCAAAGTGTTTGAAAAAATACCACAACCAACAAAAGTTTAAAAAGACACCCAAAACCGTGATGTTCCTTGCATCTTGGCTTGGGAACATTACAGTGGTATCAGAGCTTAGATTCCTGTCAGCAAGTGGGAATTAGCACATGCATGCAGAACCATAGTGGGATCTTACATACGGCAAGATGGATTCTAGGGATTTTGCTAGAGATGCAATACGTTGTGAATGGGAATACTACAACCTTTGTGAGAGCACTAGTGCCCTAGTAACATTCCAACATTATTTGTCCATGGAAAATCGTAGGTGGAGCACAGATGAGGTTACATTTTGGGGCAATCAAATAGGGGAATTTAGAGCTAGCGCAACTAGTTGGAGGGAAACACAGAGTAACCCCACACCCATAAGGAGCACACAACTTTGCTACAGTTGCAAGGTGCCTTGGGAACAGGATCATAGATGTAGGGGAAAGGATCAAAAGCACATTGTTGAGGCAGACTATGATAGTGATGATGAGGTGTGTGAGGATGGAGCGATAGATGTTGATTTGGGGCAGTCTGATGATGATAATGACTCTTGCATAGAGGTTAGTGATAGTGACTCTTGCACAGAGGCTGATGATACTAGCATGCTTGAGGAGGATGATGACCTTTGTGTAGTGGATAGACAGTCGGAGGAGCAGGATGACAACACCTGCATTTTAGCAGACATATCACATATTGTTGATGACCTTACACCCCAGCAAAGTGGTGACACTAGTGAGGAATCACACATGTTAGCACCTACAAATGACCAGCTTCCTATGGTGGCCGTGACACATCTGTCATATTTTCAAACACCCATGATAGCCACGTCACAGGAGGATATCAGTGGCATTTCAGATGTGATGGAGGAGCCATGTGTGAGGGATTCACACTAGGGACATGTAGATCTACATATCCAGGAGGAGATACAAGACGTGCAGACCGTTGATCTTACACATATAGATCAACATGAGGAGATTGAGTCACCTCTTTCGGAGACTCCATTATTTGAGTAGACTATGGACACTTACAGATTGATGGGACACTTATTTCCAAGATTGGCCTCCATTGATGAGGATACACTCATTAGTATTCAGGATGACCATAACACGTGTCTAGACACATCTATATGGGATCCAGGCGTGAATGATAGTAGTAGGGTGAGTGCACAGGAGGATACAACTGCTCATACATGATACAATGTGATTCAGAGGGAGATAGCATATAGTGATGGGATGAAGTGGCATATAGGAGGACCCAACAAAAGAGTAGACAATGGGCAGTTCAACACATTATCTTATGCAGAGAGTGGTTTTGGAATTCCAGAGTTGACACTAGCAAGACTAACACCAGCAGTGAGAGATATGAGATGGCACCTCAGAATGACTGTGATCAGGAGTCACACCACTTAGCAACATAGTTGAGAGTCAGTGAGGATATGATCATGGAAGCCACCAGGCGCAATGATGACATGCATGCATTGATGGCAGATTACTGTTGGAGAGCATTAGTGGCACATGGCAGCTCAGATGGAGGATTTTCCATGGATGATTTTCATAGTCTTGGGGAGAGAGTATCTATGATGAGGACCGACTACCAGCAGTTGTTGACTGACAGAGACTACCTATTGAGGATTGGTGAGACGTATCATGAGGCTCTGAGGGAGTAGGAGTTGGAGATGGAAAGACTTACCCAGAAGTTGGAGAGCACTCGAGGATTCTTGAGAGGCACACAGACAACGCTTCAAGAATCAGAGTTTAGATCTGAGGAGATTCTTCAGAGGTCCACTTCATCTACCTTAGTGGGCACTCAGATATATCATTCAGTCACGTTGCTAGGGGATGTTGGTGATATAGCAGAGGAGCACCAGTTGATGGAGGACACTTCCATTTGTGTTCCGAGAGCGGTTGACCTCCATATAGAGGTTGATCCAGCAACACGCCCAGGATCTATGATGCAACATGAGTCTACGGTAGACAACATGAGTATGTTGGAGCATACAATGAGGAGTGGTAGCTCAAAGAGACATGTTGAGATGTATGGTGAGATTCAGAGAGGTATACTGCCTTGCATGGGGAAGATACACTTAGGGGAGTATGCAGATGTCACTCCGTTGCAACAACCCATAGTTGTGAGAGATCACCTTCACCATTTCAACATTTGCAAGGGAGATGTGAGATGGAGGTTGGTTGAGCAACACTTAGAGGAGTTACTTCTGGTTGTACCTGATGATTGGGGTTTAGTGATGGCTATATACGAGCAGTTATCAGGGGTATAGGAAGACGTACTTTTGGTCGAATCCTTTGGATTGACCAAGGCAGGTGGTATTTTTCATTCCTACGGTCAGCTACATATGTTTATGTTAGCCTT
The DNA here is from genome assembly GCA_032191745.1 of Picea mariana. Taxonomy (NCBI): domain Eukaryota; kingdom Viridiplantae; phylum Streptophyta; class Pinopsida; order Pinales; family Pinaceae; genus Picea; species Picea mariana. The sequence continues at coordinate 221,505 of JASDQU010102426.1, forward strand.
TCCTGACACATTTATCATTGACAACAACATGAGGAGAGATAGACAATGGCAGAGGGTATGGAGAGTGTGTAGGCCAAGACCACCTGACAGGAGTACTTGTATGGCATCCAGCAGGATAGAGGTGGATAGTCATAGGTAGCCAACTGAGACTTGGTGTGTGATGGTGAGCTCCATAGGCCAGATGATAGCAAATGAGCACAGAGGGCTTCAGACAGTGATCAGTCTGACACATGAGAATCCAATAGAGACTGGAAGTGATAAACTTCCAAGTTTTCCATGGGATTCGAGAGTTCATTTTTTTAGCATGATGTTTTACGTCATGATGACCCAGGTTACACCAGGGAGCCACTTACTCCACCTTGGGTTGGTTTGGAGTGGGCCTGCAGGTATTTGTACGATAGGGTGAGGCAACTTTTTACTCTTGATCATCATGATCGAACGTGGAGATGGGTGGACATGTACTTCTTCTACAAAGATGTCTCTACAGATACAGTTTATGGACAACAGGCAAAATGGTCACCAGTATTTCAGCTTGAGGATCCATGAGAGGAGGAGCCAGTATGTATGTAGGGGGCAGACAGTCATGGTCAGAGTAGTGCAGGGCCAACATGGTGATCTTAGACAAAGGTTAGCATGGGACCCAGGGATTGCAGGATTGAGAATTTCACTGACTGATAGAGGCGAGTGGACCTTTGCAGAGGAAAGTTGTTATGACTTTCCATTGAGCTTCAATGTTAATGGGAGCACTTCACCTAAGGGTGTCTCATGGAGGTCTACAGTACCTCATTCTGGCATCAACACGTGCAGTTGATGGAGACCGTATTGATCTTGATATTAGCTTGGAGTATGGACTTATTCTGGGATGAGCCCATGCGTCATGTGCACGAGACTCACAGAGTTGGTATGTTTCAGGATTATGCTTCCCAAGGGATAGCATTTCATGACTTGATATGGGACCCAGGGGGCAGAGTGTATGAGTTTTCATCTTTGGATGGGTTCTACTGTGTATCCCACAAGTGGACATGGGATCCTGGTATTTTACTTGGAGGGATTTGGTTATTGCTTGAGGACAAGCAATTTTCTAGCAGGGAGGACTGTAATGTCCCCACTTTGGGACATCATTACATTGCATAGTTTTATGATGACCAAAGTAGCCAGATGGATGTTATAGTGAGTACAGGGATTATGGAGAGGCATTTTGGGATCCATCTTGCATCGCTCATCCCATTTCATCATTATGATCCATTCCAGACAATTTGGCTTTGGTTTCATTGCTTTTCGACGATTTCCAGGATTTTGAGTATTTTGAGCTATAAGTCAATTAAATTCACTGAAGAGGTCATTTTGGGCACATTACTTGGAGGAACCTCTCAATGTAATAGCTCATTGGAATCAAGAGAAGCAACACTACAGGATGGGATGGCTAGAAGTGAATTTCAATGGCCACGGAAGCCACAAGGAGAGATAAGGTGCTTTTTAGAGGTAAAAAGGTTAATTAATTAAAGTGATTTAATTAATTAATTAAATATTAATAAAATGAAAGTCACTTTGGAGGGAGAAGGTGAGCAGGAAGTATAAAGGAAAGGCAAGGGCCTCTATTCAATTCATTCATGTATGATTATCATTTTGATATATGACTTCTAACTAGAGGGCCCATCTCTTGGGGGTTTTGAGGGTTTCGACTTAACAAACCCTAGAGGAGGATTTGGTGGTGAAATATTCCACCTAGCTTGTCCCAAGCTTGGTATATAGGATGCAATACTCTTCCACACCATTCTAGTTCGGATATACATCAGTGCAGGAGGGTTCTACACCAGCCACAAGCACAGGAAGAGAAGGGGGGCACACCATTAGGGGTTTCTAGCAAGGGGGGCACACCATTCTTTGAGGGAAGTTTGTTCCAAGGGATTGGAAGGGATTCAACATATTCTAGCACTTAGGCTTTCATTGCAGGGGATTGGTCGTTAGATCTAGTGCATTTCGGAGGAGTTTCATGGGTCATTTGGGTTATTGGATGCATTGGACGAATTGGAGAGAAGGAGGGCAATTTTGAGATTCAGATCTATTACGTTTCAGGAGGTTATACATCAGATTTGACCCTGAGACTTCACCTAGTGACTTGCAGTGTCTCGGTCTATCTTATAGCAATTTTTAGGGTATTTGGAGGCCTCCTTCATCAGGGCTTAAATTCTAGGGTTTGGCAGTTTTAGGAGGGCATAGCTCCATTGGAGGATTCAACATTTGGAGGAGTTTCCCTTGGTGTTTCGGTCTGATATTTCAAGAGGGGATTATATGTTAGAATATAATGGATGTGCTCATTTTACCATTGACAATATCTCTATTTTCACCCAACCATAGGCCGAAGCCACCCTCTGAGCACCTTAACCTTGACAGAGAATCACTCCAGAAGCAAACCCTAGGCTAGATAGCCAAACAAAGGGTAGTGCACCTTTCCCCAAGGATAGTGAACCAATAAGAGATGATCAGATAGTCCAAACCCTAACCAAGAGATAGTCCAAGACAAAACATAATTGCTAGCTGCAACAGCTTCACCGACAACTCTCCTCAAACCTGCGCACAAAATTGGGCAATACAGTGCGCACAAGTGCTTCTCTACAATTATGAGACT